>JBBPBX010004119.1:0-10601 GCA_038048925.1 Garcialebias charrua | reverse complement strand
TATATATATATATAAAAGCAAGCTGATTACATGTTAAAATAGATTTTACATTCTTGAGTTAAAATGAAATTACATATATTACAGATGAGTTTAATAATGAAATTCCTGGATGTGTGGTCCGTTTGAAGGAATACAGGCTTTATAAACTACTTTTATTAATTAAAATACCAAAAATAAAATTATTGCTAATGAAGTAGTTTCAAACTGTATTTTTTTTTTCATCATTCAATTGGAGAATCATTATGGTATATTCTGTATGTGCTTGAATGAACATATGAGTTTTTATATTAAATTCAAAATTTAAATGTAAAATCTTCTAAATTATTTAAATTAGCTTGGCATTTATTGTGGACACTATAATATATTTGTGACACCTTTAGTAGCGGTGCTAGTTAACTGGACACTAGGAGCTTCAATTTTTTATTTCTCATGCTACTTATACTCTTTCTTCAAGAAGGCGATAATAACAAGCCTCTTAAGAAATGAGAACACAAGACAATAATTACAAAGGAAAATAAACTCAAGACATACTCAGGTGAACATTGTCCAAATTCGGACACATCAAACCTGCCAGGGGATATTCTTTAAATTATTTGACGACAAACACTTTCAAACTGAGCCCTTCCTTTATTCAACCCTGATATAATTTATGTCAAAAACAAGAAAGTACGAGGGCATGGAAGTGCACTTCCCACTGTTACACCTCTGATCCTGCAAGGACGGTGGCCACGGAGCTGAGTTGGTGAGTACCGGTAGGTGTTGGCCACCATTCACTGGTTTCATGATGCTGACTTCATTTGTGAAAGCAAGAGAAGGCTCAGAGTAGTACTAGTGGCCATGCCACAGAACTGTTTTATGAAAAAAACCTTTAGACAACAATACATTTTTTACGAATGAAGTTCTTGAAGTCTAATTAGTTAAAACTAACAACAGAACCAGTATTTGTACCTTTATTAAACTGGGTATTATATTTTATTACAGGTCCCTCTTGTAAATGAGTCCCCGTGGCTCAATGAGGCTAATATGTATAAATAAAGGTTGAATGAATGGTAGAGATGAGATGAGATTTTGAACAACTGGCTTCCATCGCCACAGGTAAAAGTATTCGACTAGTCCATCTCTGATCATAAATCACACCAGATCTATGCCACATGAACACAACCATAGATGCCTATACAGTCCTTACTCACAAACTAAATAAAACTTATTGGAAGAAGCCCAAAATACTCCCTCTTATTTCCAAAACTCCTTGTCTCCCTCTCCCATCAGGGGATACTCCACACCTCCAGTGTCCCGAACATTGTCAAAATGTAAATGCAGCAATAGTTAGGGACAGTCATTGGTGTGCTGCTGCCTTCTGGTTTGAGATTTAAACACATCTCCTTGGAAACCGCATGCTTTACCTGCTCAGCTCAGCTGCTGGGGAGCTGTGTTGATAAACCGACTCCCTGTCTTGTTAGCAGCCCTTTGATTCAGCCAATTTCAGGAATATGAAAAGATACCGTTACGTCTTGGGAGACCATTGAGCATTTATGGATGCAAGTGTGTTCGTGTGCACTGCGTGTGCGTGAATACACCTGTGTGAAAACGCAAACAAGCAAACCCAACATCACAAGAAAATAAATGGAAAACACGGGAGACATGAATCACCGCTGTTTGCCATTTGACATTTTTGTCCCCTCTGGCAAGGACTTTCTCCCTCACTTACTGTCCTTATTCCCCTTCAAATACTTTCTTTTCCAGACTTTTCAGACTGTTCATCACCTGCTCCTGTCATCTGCACCTCTGTTGTACCTCTCTTTCTGTCTGCCACTGCCAATCTAGTCACTGTAGTGTAAAGTTGTAATCCCATGCCTTGCTTTCCTTTTTTTTTTTTGGTTTACTTCGTCGCTATCTTGGTAATTATCTCTTCGCCCTGTCCCCTTGTCGCAGCCTCTGTCATCCATCTATCTGCCTCTATGTAAAACATCTCCATCCGTTTTCTGCTTTCATAATCTATTTCTCATTCCATAGCCTTCCTTATCGCATTGCACTGACCCCTTCATCTTTTCCCTCCTTCCCTCCATCTATCAATCTCCCATCCTCTCATCTGCACCCTCCCTCTGCTCGCACATCTTTCCATCCCTCCTCGCGGTGGTGCGCTGATTGATATTCAAACCCGAGTTTTGCTGGCTGCTCGTGCAGTCAGTGATTTGCTTATACCACTTTTTCCTGTCCAGGGCCGTGGAGTCTGAGCACAATCTGGTGTTGGGTGTTAAGGAAGACGATAAAGATAAAGATCAGAGGATGGGACAACAACGCCAAACAGCTATTTGCTGTAGAGCTACCTCTGAGCTATAACCAGCAGCTAGTCAGAACGGTTTTCTGTTTGAACATTGAACTAAGTTTGACCAAAACTTTTTGCCTTTAACCTTATTTAAAAAGCAGTTCTGCAAAAATGAGCATCTCTTCAAGCTGGCTCTGGATGGTCATAATTCACCGATTGGGCCGACCACATTCTGTGACAACCTGAGCTTTTGTAAATGGCAGCTACATCGTAAAACTGCAGGAGGTGAGGCATAAAATGTGTTTCAAACTTCTTCCATTCTAAATGCCATGGTCAGCTGTAGACCGTCTCTCATCACTACATCGTAACCTCAAGCCGCAACGCAGGCTTACCCAAACATATTTCAACCATTTCAGCGGCACCATTGCTGGCTCAGAGGCACTAAGGCGGCAGATTGACTTAAACCCCCAATGCCATATCATACCTCACATAAATCGTACCAAGATGGAACGTGGTCTGAGTGTTTTGTGAAAGGGAGATAGTGTTTCTTATTTGTTTTCCACTTCAGATGATCGGAGAATGAATGAGAGTAGCAATGAGTTCAAGAGGAGGATGAAGTTCTGGGAGGATGATGTTCTCCGTCTGCCGGACCCAGTTCTGGAGGGCAGTCTGGGAGGGGAGCTGCTGTGGTCCTTGTTATTATCATGCTGCTGACGGGACCTGCTAACAAGACCCTCCATCTACCTGCACGGACGAAACTCTGCGGAACCGCCTGGTTCC
Source organism: Garcialebias charrua (assembly GCA_038048925.1). Classification (NCBI taxonomy): domain Eukaryota; kingdom Metazoa; phylum Chordata; class Actinopteri; order Cyprinodontiformes; family Rivulidae; genus Garcialebias; species Garcialebias charrua. The sequence continues at coordinate 7,555 of JBBPBX010004119.1, read as the reverse complement.
ACGGAGGAACCTTGGATGTTCTCCGTCTGCTGCACCCAGTTCTGAAGGGCAGCCTGGAAGGCAGCTGCTGTGGTCCTTATTATCATCATGCTTCTGACTGGACCTGCTTACAAGACCATGCTGCTAACTGAACCACACTGCTAACAGTACCATGGTGCCAATGGGACCATGTTGCTAAGATAAATGTCACTACTAACTGTATCATGCTGCTAACCAGACCATGTTACTAAGATAAACCTCACTGCTAACTGTATCATGCTGCTAACCAGACCATGTTACTAAGATAAACCTCACTGCTAACTGTATCATGCTGCTAACCAGACCATGTTACTAAGATAAACCTCACTGCTAACTGTATCATGCTGCTAACTGGACCATGTTACTAAGATAAACCTCACTGCTAACTGTATCATGCTGCTAACTGGACCATGTTACTAAGATAAACCTCACTGTTAACTGTATCACGCTGCTAACAGTACCATGGTGCCAGTAGGACCATGTTAAGATAAACCTCACTGCTAACTGTATCATGCTGCTAACCGGACCATGTTACTAAACCTCACTGCTAACACGCTGCTAACAGTACCATGGTGTCAGTGGGACCATGTTACTAAGAGAAACCTCACTGTCATCAGAACCACTCTGCTAATGGACCATGCAGCTGTAGATGTATTTCTTTTTTCACCTTTGGCATCTTGTTTCTGTTTTTTTGTTTTTTTGTTGCAGGCTTTGAATAAATCCCAGCTTATATTAGTTTTGGGGCTCCGAGCCCGACTCCACTCACACTAAGTGTGTAACTTATAGCTGAACAGAACCTCTGAGAATCGTGATGCTGCTGTTGTTTGGTACATTGTTTTGCACTATTAGTGACGTAGATCTTTTCTCTTACCGTTCGGCGTTTGTTTAGCGTCTATATCTTAGATCCTTTTTTTTAACTGTTTCTTTTTACACTTTATAGTTTTGCTATTGTTTGATGTAACTGGGATGCTGTGTACACAGTTTCATTCCACGTCATGCACCACGTCATGCACCACAATAAAGAACCTTGAATCCTTGAAGTTCACGACAAAGAAGAGTGGTCAGTGAGTTCAGTGATCCCAACACTTCAGATTTAATTAACATCCATCTATCCATTATCTTTACCCACTTCTTCCTTTTCGGGTCGCGGGGGGTCACTGTTGCCCATATCTAGCAGCGTGGGGACACCATGGACATGTCTCCAGTCCATCACATGGATACACAGAGACAAACGAAACAAACAACCATTCTGTGGGAATCTGTGTTTTGTCCTGTTGTTTCTTTAATCCTCGCGTTTCCTGCACTCCCCAGTGTTTCACTTCCTTGTTGTTCTGCTCCTGTTGCACCTGTCTCTAATCCAAATCCCCCCACGTGAAAACACGAAAACAAATAAAATATCTGAATTGAGCATTAACACCTGCAGCATCCTCATCAGATTCAAACTAAAATCCACAGATATAGAACAGATGGCTGCGTTCGTAGGACGTAATTTAACACACACACAGAGACAAAATAAATATTTTAAAATCACGCTTAAATAGTAAATCTTGATTTTCCTTTTTAGCATGAGCAGGCTTTGAAACAAAGACTTTAACGCTCATGGAACAAACAGAGCCGACAAGATTATATGCTTGTTTGCATGAACACATGGTGGAATAAAACAGATTAAACACATTTACAGGCATCACTGCTGTCTTTATGAACAGGTTTCTATACAGAGGCAGTTATTTACTGTATGTGGATTTGTCTGCACACTGCATCAAAGTGCTCCCCTACAGCTCAGCAGGCCAAACAAAACCAAAGTCAGCCGACGCCGCGCTCTGAGCTCGGCTCAATCGGAAAGAGAGACAAATCGAGAGAGAAGGAAACGGGTAATGAAAAAAGGAGGAGGAGAGAGACTTGAAGGTGAGAGGCCACATGGTTCGTTTCTGTCTCTGGTGCAATGTGATGAAACCGGCAATCAGACATGACGACGAGCCAACCGGGGAACAACCTACAGGTCAGTAAACACACGTGCTCACACACAATCATCAGCAAGTGCTCGTTTTAATCACAGTATTGTTCTCTTAGGTCTAAGCAAGCTTTTCTTGATATTAAGTGTTGCATGTAGAAAGTAATTGGACTGGCTGTAATTGGTTGCGGTCTGCTGGTTTAAGTAGCAAACGCTGGCTTTGCATAAACACACACATTAAACGCTTGTTTAGGTTTGTGTGTGTGTGCACTGGTGTGTGCTGGTGTGCTGACTGCAAATGCAGACTTTTATGTTATTTTTGCATACATTGAGAACTACGGGTCAGAGAACCTGAACAATAGAACGAGAGATGTGAGACAAGTGGAGGCAAAGTGTGTGAGTGGTCGGATGAAAAAAGGTCTGGGAGGGAGAAGGCTGAAGCAATACTTACAGAAATTGAACATTTAACTGATGTGAGGTGTGTGTGTGTGTGTGTGTATGTGTGTGTGTGGGCGGGGTTACGACTTGAGTCAGAGGTGAGGCAGCGTTATGGCTTACGCCAGATATAACTGGAAACTGTTACTTATAGATAAAGATTGACATGGAGGAGTCTACCATCACTGAACTTTTGTCAGAAATAATGTTGATTTTTTTATTTTATATTGTTGTTCAACTAATACTGAATTTTTGCAATCAAAGCAGATTTTTAAGGGGAAAACACATAATGCTGACTCTGACTTTCAGATGCTGCATTTAATTTAAATGTAAATTGTCTTCTTATCTTGATAAATGGTTACAATAGTGCAACTTATCCAACAACGTTGAATCAGGCGCTCTGGATGGACCCAACCTTGTTAGATACATCTACCTGGATTATTGAGCACGCATCAGGATAATAATGCAACTTGTTCTGAAAATATTGTTTGCAGGGTGGAACAGACTTGTTGTCTGTTAGCGATCTAGGTTCACTTTTCCTTTTGAAACTCAGTTTGTATTGTTGAAGGAAACCAGTGAAAACCCACGCGAAACACAAAAAAGATCCTGGAAGCTCCACACAGAAAGACCGGAGATCTAAACTGCAGGACATTCATGCTGTGTGTGCTGCAAACCATGCAAATTATATCAGTTTATTTATTTTTTTACAGTACTGTAGACTGAGCCTAAGAATATGTTTGCATGTTTGCATTTAAGCCAATGCAGATATGTTCTTGTTTTTAGTTTTCTACATCACTTTACAACCTAGCTGTTTTTTTTGTTCCATTTTCTTTGAAATACCATTTTCTTTTCACTTGTTAAACAAAATCTCCATTTGTATGCATCCTTTATGATTGTCTATTGTTGTTTTTGTTGTCCACTGTTGTCATTGCTATTAAGATATTGAGTCCCAGTTGAAGTGCTTCCTGGAGGATCACGCTATCCCCGAGCTATTCCAATCTGGCTTCAAATCTCTCCACAGCACTGAGACTGCCCTACTGAAGGTTTTTAACAACATCTTCCTATCCACAGACACAGGTGACTCTATGCTGCTTGTCCTATTGGACCTCTCATCCGCGTTTGACACCATCGACCATGAGATCCTCATTGTTAGGTTGGAGCAGTGGGTGGGCATCACAGGGTCAGCCCTAAACTGGTTCAGATCCTACCTCACTGACAGATCCTTTTATGTCTCCATCAATGATTTTAGTTCTGCAGTGGCGGCTCTTAAATGGGGGGTACCGCAGGGGTCCATCCTGGGTCCTCTCTTATTCTCCTTATACCTGCTGCCACTTGGTGCTATTTTCCGGAAACACAACATACCCTTCCACTTCTACGCTGATGACTGTCAAATTTACCTTCCCCTAAGGCAAAATGGAACATGCTCTATTCAGCCTCTGCTCGACTGCCTGGCTGACATCAGGGACTGGATGGCTTTAAATTTCTTAAGTTTCAATGATAAGAAGTCTGAAGCCATACTGTTCCTTCCCAATGACACAACCTCGAACCACTGCATCGACCTTTCTGCTCTACCCCTGTCTGAAAAACAAAAGGTCACAAATCTGGGAGTGATAATGGATCCGTCCATGAAACTCAACAGCCATGTAAATTTGATCGTTAAATCCTGTTTTTTCCAGCTGAGGCGACTGTCCAAGCTGAAGCCCATACTATCCAAAAATAACCTGGAGACAGTAATTCAAGCATTTATTACATCTAGGCTTGATTACTGCAATTCACTTCTGCTTGGCGTTAGCCACCATTGCATGATTACAACTGGTTCAGAACGCAGCAGCCCGATTTTTGACCAGTACACGCAGAAAAGAGCACATTACACCAGTCTTGGCCTCCCTGCACTGGCTACCGGTTCATCTTAGAGTCCAGTTCAAAATTCTCCTGTACGTCTACAAATCACTGAACAGTCTCGCCCCCGCCTATCTCTCAGATCTGATACACCCATATGTCCCTCCACGTGCTTTGAGGTCAGAGGACCAGGTACTTTTAAGAGTTCCAGTAACTCGCTTGAAGCGCAGAGGTGACAGGGCCTTCTCTGTAGCAGGCCCAAGACTCTGGAATGAGTTACCTCTACCTGTCAGACAGGCCCCCTCCCTCGCAGTTTTCAAATCCCGGTTAAAAACTCACTACTATTCTGTTGCTTTCAACACCAGCTGATTGTATTTGATCGTTTTATTTATGATCTGCAATGTGTTTATGTCGTTCGTGTTGTACTTCACTGTGTGTGTTGCCTGTTGTTTGTTTGTTTGTCCAGCACTTTGGTGTGGACTTGTTCCTGTTGAAAGTGCTTTACAAATAAAATGGTATGGTATGGTATTAAAATCAGGTCTCTCTTGTAAATGAGTCCCTGAGGCTCAATGGGATTAACATATACAAATAAAGGTTGACTGAATGAATGCATGGATGTGTGTCCTTGTGATGGACTGAATATCTGTCCAGAGTTACTTCTCCTCCTCCACCATTACCCTCAGCTCTGGCTCTCCTCGAGGATGTGTGCTGAGCCCTCTTCTGTTCACTCTGCTCACATATGATTGCACAGCCACACATCCAGGTTGTCATATTGTTAAGTTTGCAGATGATACAGTTGTGGTGGGATGCATCACAAACAATGATGAGTCCAGCTACAGACAGGAGGTGGAACACCTGGAGAGCTGGTGCAAAGAGAATAACCTTCACATGAATGTGAAGAAGACAAAGGAGATGATTGTGGACTTCAGAAGGAACAAACACACCCACACCCCACTGAACATAAGTGGATCTGCAGTGGAAGTGGTCTCCAGCTACAAATACTTGGGTGTACACTTGAATGATAACCTCAGCTGGAGCAACACCACCACCAGCCTGATCAAGAAAGGTCATCAGAGACTCTACTTCCTCAGACGGCTGAGACGAGCTGGTCTGAGCAGCCCAGTCCTCACCTCCTTCTACAGGTGTGCAGTGGAGAGCATCCTGTGCTCCAGCATCAATGTGGCATGGAGGCTGCACAGTTGCAGAGAGGAAAGCTCTACAGAGAGTGGTGAAGGCTGCACAGAAGTTGTTGGAGTCAGTCTCCCCACCATCACAGACATTTACACCTCCAGATGCAGGAAAAGAGCCACCTGCATCATGAAAGACCTCACTCACCCAGCACACTCACTCTTTGCCCCACTCCCCTCAGGACGGAGGTTGAGGAGCATCAAATGTAGAACCACTAGACTGAGGAACAGCTTCTACCCTGAGGCTGTTAGACTCATGAATAAATAAACAATAAGAATGATCACTGCAAAATATCACATCATGCTGATGCTGATCTGTTTTCTTGTTGCTGTGTTCATCTGTGACCATCTGCTCATACAGACTCATGTTCGTGCTGCTGTTTATAATGATGTTTTTCTACTACATTAGGGCTTAGTGTATTACTAGTTGATGTTTTTCTTAGTTAATTCTAGATGTTATTACTGTTTTTCTCTTGCATTTGTTGTTGGATGTAACTGGGACCCCGTGTACATAATCTCGTTTTCATCACATGTACCACATGCGGTGCAAATGACAATAAAGACTCTCTGACTCTGACTCTGACTCTCTGAATAAACTAATGGACTAAAACCAAAGGCCATTATTACAAACCCACTGTTGATGTAATGCTTTTAATCTTTCCCACTGTGTGGAGTGAGAGCTACAGAAGTGTGCAAAACTGACTAGACCATCTCTACCATGACAAGAAATGAGCAAACTGTCTGGCTGGTTTGGTATCCTAAATATGGCAGTCAAGGCACAAATGAACAAAAAAAATCCTAGTTTCAAGTTCAACTCATCCTGTGTCAACTGGAATTCACAACTACCGGTACATTAAAATATATCTATAATGTGCAGCCATGAAGGTTATAATCAAACGGATATTATAGAGATTGTGATGGAGACAATTTGATGCACATTTGAATTTGTTTGAACAAACGGGATCATTTCCTACACTTTGTTTTTACAAAGTGACCATAACGAGACATTACTCTTTATGTGATGACCAGTGCTGGCAATAAGAGTCAGAATGGGCACAGGCTGCAGTGCAAGAAAACATGAAAACGTAGAATTTTCACTAATTTATAATTTGTGTAAAAACAAGTCCATAAAAACACCACCAGTAACTACCGTAATTTCCAGACTATAAGCCGCAACTTTTTTCACAGGTTTTGAACACCATTGCTTATGCTGCGACTAATTTATGGATTTTTTATTTATTTATTTATTTTTTTTTCATTTTGGGGATGGGCTAACAAGTTTTATGCCGCAAAAACATTTAGAATTGTCATACCCGGGCACTCACATAGCTGCCCAATACCAATACACATCTCTCTTGTGGGTGGGCCCTCATGACTCAATGACACTACCTGTATAAATAAAAGGTAAAAAAAAGAAAAACAAGTCTGACCAATGAAATTACCAAACAGACAGACAGCAGTGGACCAATGAAACTTTCATTGGTCCTTTCCTGCCATTCTCTCCTCCCATTCCCGTTGTGCCCCCAGGGAGGGGGGCAACGGGATGAAGGGAACAGCTCAAGCTCATGGGCACAGTGCGCAGGAGGAAGGTAAAGATATCCATCAGTGACTTTCTGGTAGACTATTGTATTTTACTTTTTTTTTTAAACTAGCCGTGTTACAAGCACTGTTAAAAAAAAACACTTACTGTATGCATTTGTGTATGTTACAGGTACCGGTATGTATTTAATTAAAAGTTTTAAAAAAATTCAGTATAAATATATCATGTTACAGCATGAACACCTCTGGCTTATAGACAAGCATGGCCTATACTGTATATGTACACATTTTATTATTTTTTAAATTTGGTGGACATGGTTTATATGTGGGTGTGCTCAATAGTTTGGAATTACAGTCCAATAACATACAGTAATCTTCTAAATCTAACTTTATATCAAAATTTTATAACAGGTATGTCTTTTTAAATTACATTTGAATTTGACCGTTTTCTCTGTGAAAATACATATCATTTTGTAATTTTTGAAAGGTGGAAATTGAAAACCCTAACTCGATATTGAATAATTCCTCATTGTGACTCTTTTTACCAGTACAGATCTTGCGTTCATTATGAATCTTTGTTGTGGAC
>JBBPBX010004118.1:0-78505 GCA_038048925.1 Garcialebias charrua | reverse complement strand
TATATATATATATATATATATATATATATATATATATATATATATATATATATATATATATATATATATATACGGAAAATATCCTATACTAGGATTTTTCATGTATGGGTATCCAGACAATATCCAATACTAGGATCTGTCAGATGTGTATCTGGAAAATATCCAATACTTGGATTTAATATGTATGGATATCCAGAAAATATCCAATATTAGGATCTATCACAGATGTGTATACGGAAATTATCCAAATGCTAGGATTTTTTATGTATAGGTATCCAAAAAATATCCTATATGAGGATCTGTCAGATGTGTATCCGGAAAATGTCAAATACTACGATTTACTATGTATGGGTATCCAGAAAATATCGAACATTAGGATCTATCACAGATGTGTATCCGGAAAGTATCCAAATGCTAGGATTTTTTATGTATGGGTATCCAGACAATATCCAATACTAGGATCTGTCAGATGTGTATCCGGAAATATCCAAATGCTAGGATTTATTATGTATGGGTATCCAGAAAATATCTAATATGAGGATCTGTCAGATGTGTATCTGGAAAATGTCAAATACTAGGATTTACTATGTATAGGTATCCAGAAAATATCCAATATTAGGATCTATCACAGATGTGTATCCGGAAAGTATCCAAATGCTAGGATTTTTTAAGTATGGGTATCTAGACAATATCCAATACTAGGATCTGTCAGATGTATATCCGGAAAATATCCATATGCTAGGATTTATTATGTATGGGTATCCAGAAAATATCCTATATGAGGATCTGTCAGATGGGTATCCAGAAAATATCCAACATTAGGATCTATCACAGATGTGTATCCGGAAAATATCCAATGCTAGGATTTATTATGTATGGGTATCCAGAAAATATCCTATATGAGGATCTGTCAGATGGGTATCCAGAAAATATCCAACATTAGGATCTATCACAGATGTGTATCCGGAAAATATCCAATGCTAGGATTTATTATGTATGGGTATCCAGAAAATATCCTATATGAGGATCTGTCAGATGGGTATCCAAAAAATATCCAACATTAGGATCTATCACAGATGTGTATCCGGAAAATATCCAATGCTAGGATTTATTATGTATGGATATCCAGAAAATATGCAATATGAGGATCTGCCAGATGTGTATCCGGAAAATATACAATAATAGGATTTATTATGTATGGGTATCCAGAAAATATCAAATACTAGGATCTATCACAGATGTGTATCCCGAAAATATCCAATACTAGGATTTATTATGTATGAGTATCCACAAAATATCCAATACTAGGATCTATCACAGATTTGTATCTGGAAAATATCCAATGCTAGGATTTATTATGTTTGGGTATCCAAAAATATACAATACTAGGATCTATCACAGATACGTATATGGAAAATATCCAATAGTAGGATCTTTCACATATAGGTATCCAAAAAATATCCAATAGTAGGATCTTTCTCATATAGGTATCCAGAAAATATCCAATACTAGGATATCTCAAGTATGGGTATACATAAAATATTCTATACTAGGATCTATAGCAGATGTGTATCCAGAAAATATCCTATACTTGGATTGATCATGTATGAGTATCCAGAAAATATCCAGTGCTAGGATCTATCACGGATGGGTATACATGGGATATCCTGTACTAGGATCTGTTAAAGATGAGATCTTCCCGTATATCACCGGAAACATACTGGATATGTGGCAGATACATAGACTTGCATACTGTTGTATCTCCCCGGATATTAGGCCTTTTAGTGCAGTGTCGTGTGATGTCACCAAGTGATCACACGCTATGAAAAGCTCTTGGTGTTTGACCACTTTTCTGTCGCTTGTTAGGAAACCGTTCTGTTTCCACACAGCAAGGTGACAAGCGAAACTCAAACGAGCATAGTTAGAGTCAGTGCAGATGACTAGGGTCTTGATGGAGCGTGCTACTACCATCTGGAGAGCTATTAGGATCATGATCACGACAATCTCAGCGTACCGAGAAGTCTGAGAGCCTGATTTGTAGCTGAAGGTGATCTGCTCTTGGTCTTGGAGGAGGACCCCTCCAACACCTGCCCTACAGATTTTGTCGCGGAGGAATGAAGATCCATCCACGTACAATGTCGTCATATCTTTGCAGATATTGTCATCAAAGAAGTGGTGGTTCGGGTCTTCAGTCACAGGGGTTTTTATCTCAGCCAACGGCTGGGTTGCCGGTACATCTCGTGTACACCTTTGGCAGAGTGCCAAGTCTGTTCCCAGATGTGACTTCTTGTTTTGACCATAACGTATGTCTAGGTTAAAACTTTGAAGCGCCATGAGCCACGTTGCAACACGTGAGTTTGTTACCACACCATCTCTGATGCGTTGGCTGTTTAGGAATGTCACTGGCTGGTGTTGTGTTTCCACAATGATTTTCTGTCCACCAATGTAGCTGGAGAAATGTTTTACTGCCCACACTGTGGTCAGTAGAGCTTTCTCACAGTCTGAGAATCTCAACTCGGGTCCTGCCATCGTCTTGCTGGCGTAGGCTACTACACGTTTGTCTCTGTCGTGTATTTGGTACAGACCAGCACTTATGCAACGAGCTGAGAAGCCCACTTCCAAGTAAAGCTCTTTGTTGTAGTCTGGGTAGACTAAACATGGGGCTGACTTGATCCTGTCTATAAGAGCGTCCATTGCCTGCTGCTGTTTGTCAGTCCAGACAAATGGGACGTCTTTCTTTAGGAGTTCAGTCAGTGGCTTTGCAAGGTCTGCATAGTTCTCTATGAACTGGTTCGAGTAGTTACACACGCCAAGAAAACTTTGTAGTTCTTTGAGATTGGTGGGGACCTTGAGATTGTCAAGGCCTTGGGCATGAGTTAAGATGCCATGGTTTGGTTTAATCCGTTCACGCAGTGTATCGGGAAGCTTGTACAGGAACCTCATAGGCTTCGGCCAACGTTTCTCCGTACGTTTACCTCTTTCTGCGTAATTCAGGTGTGTCACAACTGTCGGCGCAGTCGCTGGTGTGTCTGACTGGTCAGACCGCGGTGCGTCACTGTCGTTGTGATGTGTGTCTTCCCACTTCATGACTGAAGAGGTGCTCTTTGAGTCTGTAAGAACTATGTCATCTCTGAGTAGTTCTATACTCAAAAGCTCTTGAACCAAGGTTTCATCGAAAGCTTGGCTGATGGCTGAATTACCTGTCCCAGAGGACAGTACAGCGTCTGTGGTGTGGGATCCTCGGACCTCCACACAGTCTACTACCTGTGGTAGAGAGTGAGAGTACACCCCCCTTTTGTTGGAGGAGGGGTCCTCAAAATCTGTGACACTGAAATCCAAGTGACTGTCAGCATGTCGCGGACTGCCACTTCCAGGACTCACATGTCCTTGAACCAAGGTTTCATCGAAAGCTTGGCTGATAGCTGAATTACCTGTCCCATAGGACAGTACAGCCTCTTCGGTGTAGGATCCTTGGATCTCAACACCTTTCACTACCTGTGGTAGGTAGTGTTCAGTGAGTGCTGACTGTGTCAGCTCGCAGAGGAGGTTCTCTTGTCGGGCCAGAGTCTGGTCCAACTGTTGAGTCTCTACTGTCTCACCTGTAGTTGAAGGTTCACTTACCGGGCTTGTGACCACGGTTGGGGAGTCCCTCGTGGCCACTGCGGTACCTGCGGTTAGGCAGTCTGTACCACAACGAGGAGGCACTTTTATTGGCAGGGGTTTTCTCACTGTTGCCCACATTTTCTGTTGACCATAATCTATAATCGCTTCAAAACGGTTTATAAAGTCTTGGCCAACCAGAAATGGGAATGAGTCAAGTGTGGACACATACACTGGGTGGTGTAGTGTCGTTTTGCCAATCTGCATGTGAACCATAGCCATAGCTGTTAGGGTTGTTCTCGTCTCTGCGAGACCCTGTAGCTCAATAGCACATTCCTCAAAGGGTATTTGCCCGTCAACACCGTTAGCGGCGGTCCTCAGCTCCTCGAACAGCTTGGCCGACATAATAGTTATATCAGAACTGCCATCCAGGAGGGCTTCACGCTCAAGGACACCTTCCAGTGTGATGGGCAGGTAAGCTTTCTTAGCCACCCCCCTTTGTATAAAGTTACACAGAAACCACTTGGGTCTTGGTACACGTTTCCGTTCACGTGTACCTCTGTCTGTGTAATCTTGTTTACTGTCAGCATCTTGTTGGCTGACAGTATCATGACCTTCAGGATGTCGTTGTTTGTCAGCAATTGGTTTGCTGTCAACATCCATGGCCATGTTGGTAGTAGCGTGCGCTGAGGTCTTGTGAAAGACAGTGCTACACATCGCTCCAGGTCGGTCAATGTTGATAGTGTCATTATCAATGATAATGCCACTCATTGTAACAGGTTGGTCAAGCACAGCAACATTCAAATCTACTGACAAACTACTTACTTCCTCTGTCTCTTCCGAGCATAGAGGTGTTGGGCCATTATTCCGGGACATTCGTGACTCTTTGCCTGTTTCGAACTGTTCAGTTCGAGGCGCGGGAGGTGCAGTTCCAAGGCTCGGGGGTGTCTGTTGGGACAACGCATAGTTACATGAGTATAGGTCCCCATCCTTCAATTTCTTTTGAAGTCCACCCACCGATTGACCTTGGTTTTCACCCATCTGGTTCGATCTGAACCATTTTGGCTTCTTTCTCCAGCGGATACCCCCACTTTGTGGTTTGTCAGGTTGAAAGGTCTGTTTCTTTTCGCCTTTGTTAGGAGAGGGAGTTGATGAACTTGTCCCTTCTAGCTCCAGCGAGTGGGATTTGACCGCTTCATTCGGGGACACCTGTAAGGGTGTTTTGGCTTGCATGTTAAATGCAAAGACATCCGCAGCACACTGTACTATTTCATGCAAAGATGTTGCTTCTAAATCACCCCAGGCCAAGTTCCATGGCAACTCGAATCTAACATCAGGGATTAGATTATCCCTGAAAACAGATTTGAAAAGCGTCTGCTCTTCCAGGTCAGGTTCCATCATGTCACCTATATACGCCTTCAAAATTCTGGCAAAGAAAAAATATGGATGTTCATCGTTTCTCTGCAAGACATTTCGGGCAGCTGAGTAGTCACCACACAATGAGAAAGATTTTTCCTCTGTGCAAGGTGCAGGGGGAGCAAGTTCATGGCTCCGGGGTTCCTCTTGGTACCCTCTGATGTATGGGTCTTCTAGAGGCACATACTGTATGAGCCTTGGACGCGTACCGTCTTGAACTTCCATCTTTAACTTGATTTTTTGTGAAAATCAATAAGACAGTTCGAATTTTAATGTGTGCAAATAAATCTTCACTTTTAATGCAGCACTGAGTCAATCAAACTAATCAGCTGTCTGGTTTAAGTGTTTCACTGTGTAATAAGTATTTCTATTCATAGGTACCTTCTTCAGGTTTTACCCTCAAATGAATTGTAAAAGTTAAATGCCTTTTTGCAGTGTTAACTTTAAAATATAACTTATTTTTCAACAACAGTTACTAACTAACCCAAGCATGACGTCCGTTTTACTTACTCAAACACTATTTAAAAGATTCGAAATAAATACATTGTTCACACTAAAATGTACCCAGAATGCTGCTCCATTATGCCTTAAAAAAGATGTATTGCAGTTTGGCTAAACTGTTTTGCTGTATTTTGACAGTTATCAGGAGTGAAAAATGGATTACCTGTTTATTTTAAATATTTTTTATTTAAAATAAACTGGAGGTGTTTGTGTGCTTAGCATAACATGACAGATGGCATTCCAAATAAAAATCAGTGACTTTTATCAATTTGTTGTCTGTTGACATCCTCAAAGTTGTTCTGCTATCTTTGTTTTGATTTTTTGTGAAAATCAAGTCAGCAGATGCTTTCTGTTTATTTTAAATTTTGTATTTAAAATAAACTGGAGTCATTAATTTTACACAGAAAAACGTTAAAAATGCAATTTTTAACTAAAAGTGTACAGTGTACACCAATTCTGTTTAAAATTCAGAGATGTGAAGAGCTTAATGTGGAAATTCTCTGTTCTCCATCATTTTTTTTATTTATTTTATTTAATCTGAAAATCAAATAAAAGATGCTTTTTGAGTGTTATTTTAAATCTCTTCAGTATTTAAAATGAGCATCAATTGTTCGTCTGTACCTCTGTTATTCAAAAATTCTTTATTTAAAATAAACAGGATTTTTTGTTTGTGTACAGAACAATTTTAAAGCTGGTAATTTTCACCATAAAAAATGCTGACTTTATGATGTGTTGAGAGAAAACTCATCTATTAACGTCCAGCAGGGGGCAGCGTCGAGTATGTTATCACGAAGCGACTGAGTTTAAATCAGTACATGGAAAGAAAACAACCTTTTAGGGTTAGTTTTCAGTAAGAACGTGATAATTGCTCGAACCGCGTTCTTGTCAGAGACAAGTTTATGTTGCTAGACAGTGTTGATGGCTTCAGATGAGTGTTTAAGTGTGTGTTCGTGTGTGAACGAGTGTGAACCAGCGAGTGTGACCTGTCACTCAAAGTGCGGCACCTGGAAGTGACGACAAAAATGGGCGGGCCAACGCAGCGTGCGTAGCGCGTCACCAGCTTCAGTGCTTGCGAGGCGGAGCTCGCTACAACATACGTGGCGTCAACAAATCAATCACAGCGTTAGTAGTTCATTCTACAAGCATTCATGGCGAATGTAGTTCCTTACCTTCGACCAATGTCGTGCCGGAAATGACGACAAAATGGGCTGGTCGCAACGGCGTGCGACGTGATTGACAGCACACAACAGCGAATCAGCGTTCGCTACAAGAGTGGTTCACAGCACACAGCACTCGTATCATCCAATCACAGCTCATAAACAGACATGTAGACACACGTCTTCTTAACGCTAGTTTGCACAGCAGAAAACAACTTCACAGCTCTTTAAAACAACTCAAACGCTACAATTTAACTTCCCAAAATGCTGAAACATGCGGCGCACATCTAGACAGGCCAACTTAGTCACGCTCAGTAACCCAGCACTGCAGCTGTTGAACAACACGGACTCTCACGGAGTCACTCAAGGTCGGTTCCGGTCCACGTTAGAGGAGCAGAAAACTCGGGTCAGAACCCATTATCCGACAACGTTCTAACATATATGCTGCTTCGACCTTCTTTAAAATGTAAAATACCACAACAGCAATCTTGTAGATGTTAAATTAGCTTCCAGGCACTATGACTCGGCGGTCATTTCAACAAAGCTCCGTACAGGAGTCTGTGCGAGTGAGCTGGATCGGAACCGAACCAGAACCTCCACAGACTACGGCTGACAAAAACTTCACCTGAATGCTTCCAACAGCGTGTAACAGAGTTGAAACAATAATAATCTCACAGCTTCAAATGATAAAAACATGCAGAATCTGCCTGTCTTGAACACCTCAGCCAAATTATTATCCTCAGAGTTTAAAACTTGGATCCCACTATGCCAACCATGACGTTACAGTTCATGAGAGATTACAGATACATCGACAAACTTTAGAAGCCGATACGAGGCCACCAGATGTAAAGGGTTTAGAGGGGGTCAGTTTAATACTGACCTCCTTTTTACCTTAATTTACTTATTCAGATTGAATAGTAATTTCACGGATTCTCTTCTTTTTCAGTTTATTCAATATTTCTGTGATCTTTGTGATGGATAAAGAACCATAGCCATTAAGTGACAGTAAACGTTGACTTTAGTTGGTATGCCAGAAGACACTACCATTTATTTAAAATAAATCACTAAATCAACATCATTACACTTGATTGGCAGGGTTTCACCTTCTTGCGATTTAACACACATCACACACTTGATTTAACACAACAGACATAAATACTAGATGTTACACATATTTAGTCTGAGGGCTCTTCAGCTTAAAATAGTTTCCAGCTTAAGATTGAGAGGGAAAGGGAAATAGGAGGAAAGATTTAAGAAGAAATTATCATGAGCATGATACCAGAGTGACACTTCTCCTCCGACTTCTGCTAAAATCCAGGTACGTTTTGTAAACAGCTCTTTACCTTTTGACGACCGCCCGGTAAGAGGTGACCTTGTAGCCTTTCAGATGCACGGATCCTTGTGGGGACCAGTACGATACCTTCAAGCAAGGTTCTGGTTTACGTCTCCAACGTCTCCTGGTTTTGCTTGGTCATCAGAGAATATGTCAGCTTCAGGCCTCTGACTTCAAGATAAACTTATTCCAGGAAGGAATAGACAAAGTTCTTGATCTTACGCTTGTTCGAAGTAGACTCATAACAGCCTGTTATCAGTCCTTAGCTGAAGACGCCGGTCGTTAGCTCTTGACCACACGTGTCCAGCTCTTGGGAAAGTTCACATCTCTTGGAAGTTCCCAGCAACTCTGAAGCGTTTCCGCACAAGCTTAGAACTTAAAAAGCAGGAACACAGAGAGGAGTTCACTTGCCTTATCAGGCCCAAGGTTACAAGCAGCAGCAGAGAGAAATGTTTAGGAAAAAGATAGATAAAGCTGGAGCCCTGCTCATGAGACTGTCTCTGAGTTTCTAAACAAAACCGTCCGGTCTCTGTGACCCGAAGGCTTCACCTTTAAACACAGCAGTGAACACAGTTTAACTCTTACAGAATGACACAGCTTAAAAGCACACATCATGAAAATGACAAAAGTTATTCTTTTGATCACATCAGCCTAAAATCAAAGATAGAAATAGTCTCTTTTGGTGACTATGTTATCAGATTATAGCTAAATGAATGATTTTGTAGTAAATGTCTTGCTTTACTGAGAGGTCAGTAAAGGTCATCACTGGACAGTTCAAAAGTACACAGGTGTCTTAAAAGTGGACAAGGTCATGCCCACTACAAAGGAAACAGAGGGGATGAGGAAGTGATGGGTAGGTTTGGTGTCAAGGAAAGAAACCAGGAAGGACAGATGGTGGTGGATTTTGCCAAGAGAATGGAAATGGCTATAGTCAATACCTATTTCCAAAAGAGGGAGGAACATAGAGTGACCTATAAGAGTGGAGGAAGGAGTACACAGGTCGATTACATTCTGTGTAGAAGAGGAAACCTGAGAGAGATTGGAGACTGTAAGGTTGTAGCAGGGGAGAGCGTGGCCAGACAGCATCGGATGGTTGTGTGTAGAATGACTGTTGTTGCGAAGAAGAGAACAAGAGTAAAACCAGAGAAGAAGACCAAATGGTGGAAGCTAAAGAAAGAAGAATGTTGTGAGAAATTCAGAGACGAGCTGTTAAAGGCTCTGGGTGGTAAGAAAGAGCTTCCAAGTGACTGGGCTACTACAGCAACAGTAATTAGAGAGACAGGTAGGAAGGTACTTGGTGTGTCATCTGGACAAAGAATGGAAGATAAGGAAACCTGGTGGTGGAATAGTGAAGTGCAGGACGCCATTCAAAGAAAGAGAGTCAGAGTCAGAGTCAGAGTCAGAGAGAATTTATTGTCATTTGCACCGCATGTAGTACATGTGTTGAAAACGAGATTATGTACACAGGGTCCCAGTTACATCCAACAACAAATGCAAGAGAAATACAATAATAACATCTAGGATTAACTAAGAGAGACATCACATCAGCTAGTAATACACTAAGCCCTAATGTAGTAGAAAAACATCATTATAAACAGCAGCACGAACATGAGCAGATGGTCACAGATGAACGCAGCAACAAGAAACAGATCAGTATCAGTATGATGTGACATTTTGCAGTGTTTATTCTTATTATTTATTTATTCATGAGTCTGACAGCCTCAGGGTAGAAGCTGTTTCTCAGTCTAGTGGTTCTACATTTGATGCTCCTCAACCTCCGTCCCGAGGGGAGTGGTGCAAAGAGTGAGTGTGCTGGGTGAGTGAGGTCTTTCATGATGCAGGTGGCTCTTTTTCTGCATCTGGAGGTGTAAATGTCTGTGATGGTGGGGAGACTGACTCCCACAGACTTCTGTGCAGCCTTCACCACTCTCTGCAGAGCTTTTCTCTCTGCAACTGTGCAGCCTCCATGCCACACGTTGATGCTGGAGCACAGGACGCTCTCCACTGCACACCTGTAGAACGAGGTGAGGACTGGGCTTCTCAGACCGGCTCGTCTCAGCCGTCTGAGGAAGTAGAGTCTCTGATGACCTTTCTTGATCAGGCTGGTGGTGTTGTTGCTCCAGCTGAGGTTATCATTCATGTGTACACCCAGGTATTTGTAGCTGGAGACCACCTCCACCGCAGATCCACCTATATACAGTGGGGTGTGGGTGTGTTTGTTCCTTCTGAAGTCCACAATCATCTCCTTCGTCTTCTTCACATTCATGTGAAGGTTGTTCTCTTTGCACCAGCTCTCCAGATGTTCCACCTCCTGTCTGTAGCTGGATTCATCATTATCTGTGATGCATCCCACCACAGCTGTATCATCTGCAAACTTAACAATATGACAGCCTGGATGTGTGGCTGTACAATCATATGTGAGCAGAGTGAACAGAAGAGGGCTCAGCACACATCCCTGAGGAGAGCCAGTGCTGAGGGTGATGGTGGAGGAGGAGAAGTTGTGGATCTTCACGGACTGTGGTCTGTCTGTTAAGAAGTCTAAGACCCAGTTACAAATAGAGGGGCTTAGTCCAAGTGTGGATAGTTTGTCTATCAGAGTTTGGGGGATCATGGTGTTGAAGGCAGATGTGAAGTCCACAAAGAGCAAGAGATTAGCCAAGAAGAAATATGACTGTGAGAGGACTGAAGAGCGGAGACAGGAATATAAGGAGATGGGACATAGAGCAAAGAGGGAAGTAGCTAAGGCAAAGCAGAGGGCGTACAATGAGTTATATGGGAGACTGGACACTAAAGAGGGCGAGAAGGACTTGTACCGATTGGCAAGACAGAGGGATCAGGCTGGAAAGGATGTGCAGCAGGTTAGGCTTATTAAATATGGGAATGGGAATGTTCTAACAAGTGAGGAGAGTGTGATGGGAAGATGGAAGGATTACTTTGAGGAGCTAATGAATGAAGAGAATGAAAGAGAAAGAAGAGTGGAGGTAATAGAAACTGTGGACCAGGAAGTGGGAAAAATTAGTGAGGGTGAAGTCCGGAAAGCTCTGAAAAGAATGAAGAAGGGGAAGGCAGTAGGACCTGATGACATACCAGTGGAGGTTTGGAAATGCCTTGGAGAGATGGCAGTGAGGTTTTTGACTCAAATATTTAATGGAATATTTGAGGGTGAGAAAATGCCTGAAGAATGGAGAAGAAGTGTGCTGGTTCCCATTTTTAAGAACAAGGGTGATGTACAGAGTTGTAGCAACTACAGGGGAATTAAGTTGATGAGCCACACAATGAAGATCTGGGAGAGAGTTGTGGAAGGAAGGCTTAGACAAGAGGTGACTATCTGTGAGCAGCAGTATGGTTTCATGCCAAGAAAGAGCACCACAGATGCCATCTTTGCTTTGAGGATGTTGATAGAGAAGTACAGAGAGGGTCAGAAAGAACTCCATTGTGTGTTTGTGGATTTAGAAAAAGCATATGACAGGGTGCCAAGAGAAGAGGTGTGGTATTGCATGAGGAAATCTGGAGTGGCAGAAAAGTATGTTAGACAGGTACAGGTAGTCCCCGAATTACGAGCGCTCTGATCTACGAGGTTCCAGACTTACGAGCTGGCGAATTTTTGGAAAAAACGCAAAAAATACTGAGTTTTCATGTGTTTTTTCACCACAGTTAGTTAGCTAAACATATGGACACACGTTTCCGATCATTTTTATGCACTCATAAGCAGTTTTTTGATGAAAAACGAGTGTTTGTAGTCGCGCTAGCGAAATCGTTCCAATTTACGAGCGAAATTCCGGACTTACGAGAGACATGGCAACCGTTCCAAATTACGAGATTTCCGGTTTACGAGCGCCTCGTTGTAACGGATCTCGCTCGT
Source organism: Garcialebias charrua (assembly GCA_038048925.1). Taxonomy (NCBI): domain Eukaryota; kingdom Metazoa; phylum Chordata; class Actinopteri; order Cyprinodontiformes; family Rivulidae; genus Garcialebias; species Garcialebias charrua. Next base: position 66,636 of record JBBPBX010004118.1, on the reverse strand, counting down.
AAATCGGGGACTACCTGTACAGGACATGTATGAAGACAGCAGGACAGTGGTGAGATGTGCTGTAGGAGTGACAGATAGCTTCAAGGTGGCGGTGGGATTGCATCAAGGATCGGCTCTGAGCCCCTTCTTGTTTGTTCTGGTGATGGACCGACTAACAGATGAGGTCAGGCAGGAATCCCCATGGACTATGATGTTTGCAGATGACATTGTGATCTGTGGTGAGAATAGGGAACAGGTGGAAGACAACTTGGAGAGGTGGAGGTATGCACTTGAAAGAAGAGGAATGAAAGTCAGCCGTAGTAAGACAGAGTACATGTGTGTGAATGAGAGGGAGGCCAGTGGAACAGTGAGGCTACAAGGAGCAGAGGTCACAAAGGTGCAGGACTTCAAGTACTTGGGGTCCACTGTCCAGGAAAATGGGGAATGTGGTAAAGAGGTGAAAAAGAGAGTCCAGGCAGGATGGAGTGGATGGAGAAAAGTTTCAGGAGTGATTTGTGACAAAAAGGTGTCAGCAAAGGTCAAAGGAAAAGTTTACAAGACAGTGGTGAGACCAGCTATGTTGTATGGTCTGGAGACAGTGGCATTGACAAAAAGACAGGAGAAAGAACTGGAAGTAGCAGAAATGAAGATGCTGAGGTTCTCCTTAGGAGTGACAAGGATGGATAAGATCAGGAATGAGATCATCAGAGGTACAGCACATGTTGAACAACTGGGAGATAAAGTTAGGGAGGCCAGACTGAGATGGTTTGGACATGTCCAGAGGAGGGACAGTGGGTATATTGGTAGAAGGATGTTAGAAATGCAGCTGCCAGGAAAAAGACAAAGAGGGAGACCAAAGAGGAGATATATGGATGCAGTTAGAGAGGACATGGAGGTAGTTGGAGTGAGGACAGAGGATGCAGAGGACAGAGTGAGGTGGAGGAGGATGACTCGCTGTGGCGACCCCTGAAAAGGGAAAAGCCGAAAGAAGAAGAAGAATATAATAAAACAAAAACAAACAAACATAAGAAATTGTCATAACTTACGTGTGCATGTAGTCAGCTGGAGGCTCTCAACACATTTAGTCAAGTATTAGAGAATTCAGTGAGGCCTAGGTCAGAGGATATGGACATCAGAGATTGTAAAATAAATTCAAATCATGCAGGTAACAATTAATGAAGAACCCCAACTGACATAATTAGAAGTAAAAGCCAAAATACTGTATATAAAATGACCAATAAATACACTTGAAATGCATCAATTAAATTAAAAAAAGGAGAACTTTACCTCATGTTTTATAATTTAATTTACCTTCATATTTATTTTTATGCTTTGTTCCAATAAACTTTACATACTGTTTTTAAAAACATATTTTTGTGTTCCTTTTTACTTGTATCTGCATTTGTGCCTCCCAATATTTATATTGTAAATATTTATTTATTTTATATTTATTCCCCCAAAAGTCTTTTTATTTCCATGTGTTTTTACACTTCTCTGTCACCCGTTTTTACTTCATCTTATGTATTTCTGTCTCATGATGTAAATAAGGTGGGCAGAGCTTCTTGGGTCAGCTCCACTTCTATTGGTCAAAAAAACAGGAAGGAGCAGGATCCATGTGTAGATCTACTGTGCATGAAGCAGAAATGCATAAGGTAAAGTCAAAACAGGAGACATAGAAATGTAAGACCCATTTAAAAAAGAAAAACTTGTGGGAAAAAAAATATAAACAATAATTGAATATAAACATTAAAAGGCACAAATGCATCTACAAGAAAAACAAAAATATATATTTTAAAAATACAGTAAAATGTAAATTATAAGCAGAAATATATAATTTATTGGAACTAACCTGGAAAATAAAAAGGTCAATTAAATTATATAACATGAAGTAAATTTCTCCTTTGTAATTTAATTTGTGCATTTTTAGTGTATTTATTAATTTATCAGTCCATTCATATACATGCTTTTACTTCTAATTATGTCAGTTTTGATCTTCCATAACAATGAACATACCAAACAATGGAAAACAAAAACCAAAGTAGCCAGCACTTACCCATTACAGGGTTGGCCTCACAGGTACTTCTTTGTGTACAACTGGATCCAGAAGCTTTAGGTATTTTTCTCCCAGACTAGCCGAGGGAAAAAAAAGACAATGTAGTACTGAAATGTGTGTGTATACAGTATTTAAATGTTAAAATTTACAGATTATACCTGACAACAGGTCCAGAGGAAAATGTTGGAGCAGGTAGGTGGGAGACCTTTAAAACAAAAGTACATTTACTCTTAAAGTACAAATGATATGGTTGCAGACGTACTAACCAAACCAGCAACCAAGATGAAGTTGAAAAAGTATGAAATGTTTGTTTGGTGTATGAAGAATTTATTTAGGTTTGAAACATTAAGAGCCTGAGGGAGTTACCCAAAATGTGAGCAAGTGGGGGTGTTGACATTATGAATGTTTTTGTATTGCTCTCATTTTGTTTGAATTTGTTTTTCTTTATAGGCTTGTTTTGTATTGGATGCTCAGATGCATCATGTGACTTAATTTACTGCACCTGTGCAGCTTTAATTAATAAAAGGTGTGTGCTCCTTCAAACTCTGGGTGAATGAAGTGGAGCAACATGAAACCAAACCATGTTCAAGCGTCACGTTTAATGCTGAGAGCAAAGTGAACTCTGTTAACAAAAAATCAGTGTCTTAATTGCTTTACTCAAACTACCGGTACTTAGAAATTACCTCTCAATGACGAGTGGCTCACTTTACCGCAGTTCTCAAGGCTAGGTGAAGAAGAAGCTGAGAGCAGAGAGGCACAGCTGATCTCTGACAACCTGCAGAATCAAAGAGAACATGTGATAAATCTTTAGTTTCTGTTCTACATGCATCACTTTGATGCTTCCATCAACTTAGAGACAAATAAAGAGCATTCAAACCTAAAGATTCGCATCAACAAGGGACAAACACCTCTGCTGTGTTACTGTGAACAGTTTAGCACCACCACCACCAAAGTCTGGCACTCATATTAGCCTGCCTGTGTGTCTGTTAGCAAAATATCTCATGTTCCAGTAAATCTTTAATGAAACTCTCAGAAAGTAATTGACTCTCAAGACCTCGTGAATGAGATATATCTTCCTTCAGCCTCTTGTTTAAGCAGCTACAAAAACAGTATGTTGCTGAAATACGTATTTAAAGTAAATTAGTATTTCAGCCTGGCTGCGGTTATTGTTAGTGAGCGCATGTGTGTTAACAGACGCGACGCAAACAGCGTGAGGATGCGGGGCCTGTCTCTTTGAAAAACCATCCAGGAACTAAGCCAAAAAAAAAAAAAAAAGCGTAGCATATATGGCTTATTTAAACGCTAGAATAACCTAACCTGCAGTGTTTTACTTGCCTCAAATTATCTGCCTCAGCAGCATACACGACACACCCGTTTTAGCTCGTTGTTAGCTTAGCTTTTAGCAACAGCAGGTTTTGTTCATTCAACTGAACAGAGCTAAAAAAGCTAGCAAATAAACAAAACCGAACCGACCTTCAACTTCCAACTGAATGTCCAGTCGTCGTCCAGAGTCAGACCAGTCGACGTCTAATAAAAAGCAAGTTTTACGAGCGCTGAATACGACACAACAACAGCTTCTTGTCCAACAGTTGAAAGGAAATGGCTACATTTGAAAGAAGCGCGCGAAGCAAGAGGCGTTGATTGGTTGGATATGATCACATGCTACTTCCCCCGATAAACAAGAGTGGCGTTGATTGGTTAGGACAAAGTTCACATGCAACCTGACAAGCAAGAGTGGCGTTGATTGGTTAGGACAAAGTTCACATGCAACCTGACAAGCAAGAGTGGCGTTGATTGGTTAGGACAAAGTTCACATGCAACCTGACAAGCAAGAGTGGCGTTGATTGGTTGGGACGTACATGATCACGTTCTACCCCCAATAACGCATGAGACCACAAACAGAAAAATGGTAGAAAGCAAACACGCCTGGAGTAACGCAGAATAAAATTGAATAATGATAATAATAATAATGATGATAATAATAATACCCTGATGCATGCTCAATAATAATAATAATATACTATATATATATATATATATATATATATATATACAACAATATAAAAAAACAGCTCGAGCTGTTTCAAAAAACTGACAAAACGTTTAAAACAGAAGTACTAAAAATAAACCAGTGTGAAAATACTTTGTGTAAAATATCTTGGCCAAAAGTTTAAACATAAGTATAGATTAAGTATACTTAGACTTTTAGTTTATTTTTAGTATAAGTCAAGTATTGTGTAAAATAAACTTGGCCAAGTATACTTTTGATAAGTACCTAAAAAGTATACTGAAAGTATACTCTTATTTTTTTAGTTTAAAATTAGTGTACTTTAAGTATACTTGCATATACTACTTTTTGGTAAGGGATCACTTCTCTCAGTGCTGCGTCTGTTGCTTAAAAAAAATAAAGCCAAGGAAGGCGCAGTTGGCTTGCAGTCTGGGACCAGATCAGAGCCAGATGCCAGTCTTTGTAAACCTCTGAGGCTGGCGCATTCGGTCTGCAGGCAAAAACCGGATCAGAACCGCAGGTGTCAGTGCAGCTCATGATCTCAGAATCGGGGTGGAACTGGCACACAACACCACGCCGTCTCTGACTGTTATGCGGATCTGGCGACTTGTAAACGAGCCCGGTAAGGAGTTGGCTCAGAGTTGTAAACCGCATCTGACTGTTATGCGGATCTGGCGACTTGTAAACGGATCTGGCCCAAATGTAAATGCTGTCTGGGTTAGTTCCTCTTGGAAAACAGGAAGAGAGAATTGATTCGGCTCTGACTTGTTTTCATCCACAACAGACTGAACGCAATCATTGTCGTAGAGGTGTGAAAATTGTGGCTACCTGAGGGCGCCTGGTGTAGCCCCCTCCCCGTTGTCAGACTCTGTCAGCTTGCCTTTCTGAGGTACGGACATGTCATGTGTTCGTCTGGTTAGTGTATTGGCTCTCCCATTGTTCATAATGGAACTAGGACTTGAGCACGTGACACTCCCCACCTGTCTTCCTGAGAGGTGTGTGGGAGGGGGGGTTGCAGATGCCTCTGTGTCTGCTCATTGCAGAGGCACTCTGCTGGGGTTTATCAATTATGCTAATATCCCGTGGACCATGAGAGAGAGGGGGAGAAAGGCCCTCTCTCTTTATGACGGCTTGCAGATCAGAAAGGCCCGTTTTGTGTTGTTGTTTTGTTTTTGAGAGTCAATAAAACAGAGAGGAGCTGTTTCATGAACTTTATTCGTGCTTATGTGCAATGACGTACATGATTTTATGTCACTCACAGCAGAGAAAGCATGATTTGTGCATGTTGTAAATAAACCAGCTGATTGTACTGTGTTACAAGCAAATCTGGACATGAAGGGATCACTCCTGTTACCACGTGTTCGGGTGATCCTGTAATGTGAAAACGTGGACCTGGTTCATCAGGCACATTTCTGTCTGTTGTCACAATTCGTCGAGGAGGCCCTGTGCTTGGTCGCCTGGTGGGGGACAAACCTGTTTTTGCTCCATGCGTGCTCAGTACGAGGTGGGCCCTGCGGGGGTCTTTGCCTGGGCTCCTCCTCGTATGCTGGCCACTTCTGCGGTGGGGCACGGGTTGCCGAGTGGTGCCGAGACTGCGCAGGTCTGCTACCAGCAGACTCCCTTGGGGGTGAAGCTTCTCTGGGGAATGCCCACCCGGAGAGCTTCCGCCTGTCTGCGTCTTTGGTCCAGCTTGGTCTGAATTCGCTCCAAAGCTTTACCAAATAATCCCGCCGGCTCTATCGAGTGGTGGAGAAAGGTACCTTCTGTCCCTCCGGGAGATTCGTCAGAGTCATCCAGAGGTGGCGGATCACGATGACCACTTCCGCCATTCCCTTGCCCTGTGCAACAGCAGCTGTCCTCATCATACGGAGCACAAAGTCTGTTACTCTGTGGGTTTCATCCAGCAATTTGGCAGCCGCCTGCTTGTCCGTTGTTGTTTGGAGCTGTTGCAGTTTTTCGGCCAGGTAAGCCTGCATTAATGCGGACGCATTCATGGCGCGTGCCGCGAGTCCCTGAGCCCTGTAGCATTTCTCGAGAAGAGATGCTGAGGCTCGACAAGCCTTGCTGGGAAGAGTTGGTTTTGTTCCTGATGATTTAGGAGCCAGGTGAGACGCTAGTGTGTCCTCGATCTGAGGCAAGTTAGTCATTCCCACTTCATCCATCCCATCTACGTCGAGGAACTGTGAGAGGGGGAGAAGCATAGGGGCTCGTGGCTGAGTCCAGGTGCGCGTTAGTTCTGTGAGAAAGTCCGGGAACATGGGTATCTTTTGCCTCGTGGCGGCCTGCTGCTTCGAGTAAAAATAGTTTCCTGCCAGCCTCGTGACCTGTTGGCGAGGTGGAGTTTCAGGCCATGGGATGTGCAGCGTGTCCGTTGGTCTGTGGCACAAGTCGAACAGAGCAGAGATGGAAAAGTCAGTTTTTGGGAACATAGGTACTAGGGTCTGGGCGAGATCTTCACCCTCATCCTCCAGTTCCATGTCCGCCTCCTCCGCTGAAAATTCGCCCGAGGCTGAAATTGAGATCTCATCCTCGTTCATCATGCCCCGGGTGTCGAATTCGACTGTTAGGTCCACCATGGGAGCCAGTACGTCAAGGCTGTCGCCCCATATGGCTCGTGCGCTGTCGTCCAGAGCCATGTTCTCGAGCTCCGACGTGGGAGTGAGAGGCTCCGTGGTGTCTGCGTCCGCTGGTGTTGCTGAAGCGCCCATGGCCTTGGCGACGAGGTCAACCCGATGCCGCAACATCGCATACATCATGAGGTTGCAATGTGGGCAAAAGTCAGATGTATCCAGTGCCGTCTTTGCATGAAGCATACCCAAGCAGACTGGACAGGCCTAGTGGTTGTCCGTTGCTGCGAGGGAAAAGCCACATCCGCTGGGACCGGCGCGCGAAGTTGGGCTCGCCGTCCCGCTGGTTTTCCTTGGAAGTCTCGCTTTTCGGTTTCCTTTCCCCGAAGGCATGTCTGAGATGAGGCGAGCGAGTCCTTCCAGAATCTTCTTTCTTTTTTCTTGAAATGTCTCCTCCGTCGCGTCTCTTTCGCTGGCTAGCTCACTAGGAGTTAGCGAGGTAGCTTTTTTTTTTTGTCGTGGCATAATTAGCGCCATCAAGCAAAGCAACCTGTAGAGAGAGGAGAAGAAAATACTTCAGGGTTAAGAGAAAAGTGTCGGACTAGCTTTCACTAGTCCAGTAGTACGCAGGAATAATTCTCTGTGCGCTCTGTGTAGGGAGCAAGCTCACCTTTGGTTGAGCGATGAAGCAACAGAGAAGTCCCGCGAATAGGTAGTTCCGGTTTAGCGAGGTGAAAGGCAAAAAGAGAAAGATGGAGTGGCGCAAGCCGCTTAAGTACCCAGAGGGCGGGGCCTCTGGCGCGGCGGTGACTCCCCTAGCCGTAAAGGCGTGAGTATATTCCTTCAGGTAATCGCGCAGGGGCGCAATTCCCATAGCAAGTATGTTGCACCGAGAGACCAACTGAAAGGGAACTCCGCTTTTCCTTCAAGGGCACTGCATTCGAGTTCTTGGCAATGCCTTTTGGCCTGAAAACCGCCCAACGGTCATTCACGAAATGCCTGGACGTGGCCTTGACCCCTGTGAGGGGTCAAGGGGTCAGAGTTCTCAATAATCTCGATGATTTGCTGATTCTTGGACACAGCAGAGTCCAAGCAAAGCTGCACGCAGTGAGGGTGATGTCTCACCTGGAAGCTCTGGGTTTCGTTATAAACCTAGAAAAGAGCAATAATAATAATAATAATAATAATAATAATAATGTCCTTTTTTGTCATCTGTGTATGTTTCCCATACACAGATGAAATTTGTCTCTGCATTTAATCCAACCATCACCAGGTGGTGCAGTGAGCAGCCTGACCCCATCCCAGATTACCGTATTTCTGGAAGTACAGTTGAACTCCATATTGTACAGGGCAAGGCTCTCAGAGGCATGGGTTTCATCCCTCAACCTCTGCCTAGCATGCTTTCAGCTAGGACAGACGGTGTCTCTCAAGCTGTGCCAGCGTCTCCTGGACCTGTTGGCGGCAGCTATCGTCTGCGTGCCTCTGGCCTTATTAAAAATATGCCCTATACAGATATGGATCAACAAACAATTGCAACTTGCCCCCCCCTCAGCGAACGAGGTGGATACTGATTGGCTCGGAGTGCATCAAGGCTCTGGAGCTATGGAAAGACCCCACAGTGTTCAGCAAAGGCGTCACACTGGGGAGGGTATTGTCCCGAGTCCTGGTCACAACAGACGCGTCAAAAACAGGGTGGGGAGGCCTCTGCCAAAACCATCACACACGTGGGGTCTGGAACCAGCAGGAGGCCAGGCTCCACATACATTTCCTGGAACTCAGAGCAGTGTTTTTGTCTCTGAAACACTTCTACAGGAAGGGGCTAGTTGCACAACAACATGTCTTGATAAAATCAGACAACAGGACCACGGTCTCCTACATTGACAGAGAAGGTGGGACAAGGTCCCAACCCCTCCTTAGGTTGACGCAGAAACTGTTCACATGGTGCGGCTCCCGAATGTTGTCGCTGAGGGCGACCCAAGTCCTGGACAAGCTGAATCACGGGGCAGATGCCCTCTCAAGAGGACCCATCCTCCCCTCAGAATGGCGGCTGAACCTATGCATTGTGGACCAAGTCTGGGCACGATATGGGAGGGCTAACATAGATCTGTTCGCTTGTAGCAACAATACGCACTGCGCCCTGTATCATTCGATAAGGGAGACATATGCACCGCTGGGGACAGATGGCCTAACGTACAGCTGGCCAGTAGGGAGGCTGTATTACACATTTCCACCTGTTCCCCTGATTCAGGCGACGCAGGAACGTGTACGCAGGGGAGCTATCCCTCTAAAACTGATAGCCCCCAGGTGGCCGCAGAAAGCATAGTTCCTAAAGGTGATTTCACTGCTGGCGGGGACACCCATGGCCGTTGCCCACTCACAGGGACCTGCTGACCCAGGTTCATGGGCAGATCCTTCATCCACATCCAGAACTGTGGCAGCTCTCGGCCTGGCCGCTGAAAAGGACCGGCTAATGGCCTCCGAACTACCCAGTAATGTGGTAAACACAATATAGGGAGCGAGAACACTGTCTACGCAGACCCTCTACGCTCGCAAGTGGCGTGTTTTTGAGGTCTGGTGTGTAGAGAGGAATATTATCTCATATTCCTGTGACTTAGTCCAGCTCCTCACCTTTCTAGAGGACCTGCTGGAGAAGGGCAGCTCTTTCTCCACCATTAAGGTATTTTTATCAATTATCTCAGCATGCCATGAAGGCTGGGGAGGTAAATCACCTGGTGCCCACCCTCTCATGATACGGTTCATGAAGGGCGTGCTGAGGAAGAGACCTCCGAGCAAGACTTTGGCCCCTCAGTGGGACCTACAATTAGTCCTGGATGCTTTGTGTGATTCTCCATTCGAGCCTCTTAGCAGCATTGATAGATTTGTTATCTTATGACTGCATTGCTCTTAGTTATGTGTTCAGCAAAACACGTGGGTGACCTCCACGCATTATCTGTACATCCAATGTGTACCAGGTTTGCCCCAGACGGGTCAAAGGTCACCCTACGTCCAAACCTCGCATATGTGCCAAAAGTCCAGACTTTAAATCCCAGGAGTCTGGACTTTGAACTGTCAACTTTTCCTCCTTCCCCTGTTCTAACTGCAGAACAGAGGCGGCTGAACGTGCTCTGCCCTGTTAGGGCCCTGAGCGTCTACATGGAGAGAACTGTCAGTTGGCGCAAAATAAACCAATTGTTCATATGTTTTGCTAATCCTGCCGCAGGCAGGGCCCTGTCAAAACAGAGCCTCTCACACTGGGTGACTAAGGCCATTAGGAGGGCATACAGCAGCAAAGGTCAGCAGGTGCCCAGTGGGGTACATGCTCACTCAACCCATGGCCTAGCCACTTTCTGGGCCCTATTCAGAGGTGTTCCAGTAGCAGATATGTGTGCAGTTGCCAACTGGGCATCATCAAACACGTTTGTAAAACACTACAGCTTAGATGTCACAGCATGTGACGTAACTCAGGCTGTTCTCTCTACTACAGAGTAATGAGCAGCTGGCAGCTGTAGTCTAATGGTACGTCCAGACTGAATGCGTTTTGAGCTGCAGGAGCGTCCGGTTTACATGCAAAGTCAATGGGGACACGCCTCTAGGGGTCGTGCGTCGTGTCACGTCAGTTTAGAGCGGCACGGAAGGGGCGGTAGAGCGTTTTCCGTGCATGCGGTGCCCGCGGCAGCCGTCGTCGCTCGACTTGAACAATCTGAACTTTCGCCGCTCAACGCGTCATGACAACCAATCAGGGAGAGTCACCAGCTATGTGACGCGGTAACGAGGGGATGGATGTTGCGCAAGTGTGACGTATTGTTTGTGAGACACAGAAACAACCCACAAATTCGTGTTCAAGTATGGAGGAGAAACTCACCGTTGCTATGTGTTTCCATCCAGTCCTTGCCTGGCGTAGTATCAGTGAGGAAGTCGGGATATCGGGTAAGTTTTGAATTGTAAACTCCTCCCACACCCCGCCACCACCGCCGTTTCTGCTTCTCGTTCCTGTCTGAACACCAGTGCGTCCAGTGCGTCCACCTTGAGGCATTTCACGCTTTTTGGCCACTCAAAAAGCGTTTGGTCTGGACGTAGCATAAGGCCTAAGTTCTCACAAGCATGCATTTCCAGAGCATTTCCAGGGCTTGAATGAATTGCATTCCCATAGGTCATATGTTGCACTGAGTGGACTGACTGATAAGGGAACTGAAGGTTATGCACCATAACCCATGTTCCCTGAAGTAAGGGAATGAGGTGCAACACATGTTTGCCCTTTCAATGCCCAAGCTCGGTGAAGTGCACTTGGAGGATGAAGGTGGAGCGTCAGCCTCTTTTATGCAAAGAGAGTGGAACCTCCTTGCTGACGCCCACCTACCTTAAAAGGCGTGATTGTATTACTTCAGGTGCGGCATTGCAATTCCCATAGTCATATGTTGCAACTCGTTCCCTTCCTTCAGGAAACATTATGGTGCATAACCTTCAAATATCCATAATCTATCTGCATATGCCGGACATTCAAGCTCTCAGCGGTCCTGCATGCATGTCCTCCGCTGGCGCCCGAGCTCCAAAGAACTCTCATCAATAAAACCTTTTAATTGTATTCTTTTCTCTCTTTATGTGATTCTCTCCAAGTTGAAATAGAACAGGATCAGTAAAGCAGTTGTAGGAAATGGATGACTTACATATACAGAAGATCCCTTATGAGGAGTAAAATAAATGGACAAAATGTTCCCTCGCCCGGACGCGGGTCACCGGGGCCCCACTCTGGAGCCAGGCCCGGAGGGGCACGTTGGCGAGCGCCTGGTGGCCGGGCTTTCACCCATGGAGCTCGGCCGGGCACAGCCCGAAGAGGAGACGTGGGTCCCCCTTCCCATGGGCTCACCACCTATGGGAGGGGCCAAAGGGGTCGGGTGCAATGTGGGATGGGTGGTGGCCGAGGGCGGGGACCCTGGCGGTCTGATCCTCGGCTACAGAAGCTGGCCATTGGGACATGGAATGTCACCTCTCTGGTGGGGAAGGAGCCTGAGCTAGTGTGTGAGGTTGAGAGGTTCCGGCTAGAAATAGTCGGACTCACCTCAACGCATGGCTCTGGCTCTGGAACCAGTTTCCTTGAGAGGGGTTGGACACTCTTCCACTCTGGAGTTGCCCCTGGTGAGAGGCGCCGAGCAGGAGTGGGCATACTTGTTGCCCCCCATCTTGGTGCCTGTACGTTGGGGTTCACCCCGGTGAACGAGAGGGTAGCCTCCCTTCGCCTACGTGTGGGGGGACGGGCTCTGACTGTTGTTTGTGCCTATGCGCCAAACGGCAGCGCAGATTACCCACCCTTTTTGGAGTCCTTGGAGGGGGTATTGGAGAGTGCGCCTCCTGGGGACTCCCTTGTTCTGCTGGGGGACTTCAACGCTCACGTGGGCAATGACAGTGAGACCTGGAGGGGTGTGGTTGGGAGGAACGGCCCCCCTGATCTGAACCCGAGTGGTGTTTTGTTGTTGGACTTCTGTGCTCGTCATGGATTGTCCATAACGAACACCATGTTCAGGCATAAGGGTGTACATATGTGCTCTTGGCACCAGGACACCCTAGGTCGCAGTTCGATGATCGACTTTGTTGTCGTCTCATCTGATCTGCGGCCGCATGTCCTGGACACTCGGGTGAAGAGAGGGGCGGAGCTGTCAACTGACCACTACCTGGTGGTGAGTTGGCTCCGATGGTGGGGGAGGATGCCGGTCAGACCTGGCAGACCCAAACGTATTGTGAGGGTCTGCTGGGAACGTCTGGCAGAGTCTCCCGTAAGACGGAGCTTTAACTCCCACCTCCGGGAGAGCTTTGAACACGTTCCGAGGGAGGCGGGGGACATTGAGTCCGAGTGGGCCATGTTCCGCGCCTCTATTGTCGAGGCAGCTTATCAGAGTTGTGGCCGCAAGGTTGTTGGTGCCTGTCGTGGTGGCAACCCTCGAACCCGGTGGTGGACACCGGCGGTGAGGGATGCTGTCATGCTGAAGAAGGAGTCCTATTGGGCCTTTTTGGCCTGTGGGACCCCGGAAGCAGCAGATAGGTACCGACAGTCCAAGCGGCATGCGGCTCGGGTGGTTGCTGAGGCAAAAACTCGGGCGTGGGAGGAGTTCGGAGAGGCCATGGAGAATGACTTCCGTACGGCTTCGAGGCGATTCTGGTCCACCATCCGGCGTCTCAGGGGGGGAAGCGGTACGCGACCAACACCATTTATGGTGGGGATGGCGTGCTGTTGACCTCAACTCGGGATGTTGTGAGTCGGTGGGCGGAGTACTTCGAAGACCTCCTCAATCCTACTGGCACGTCTTCCACTGAGGAAGCGGAGCCTGGGGACTTTGGGTCGGGCTCTCCAATCTCTGGTGCTGAGGTCACCGAGGTGGTTAAAAAGCTCCGCGGTGGCAGGGCTCCGGGGGTGGATGAGATTCGCCCTGAGTTCCTTAGGGCTCTGGATGTTGTGGGGTTGTGTTGGCTTACGCGACTCTGCAATATCGCGTGGACATCGGGGGCAGTTCCCTTGGATTGGCAGACTGGGGTGGTGGTTCCTCTATTCAAAAAGGGGGACCGTAGAGTGTGTTCCAACTATAGGGGGATCACACTCTTAAGCCTCTCTGGTAAGGTCTATTCAGGGGTTCTGGAGAGGAGGGTCTGTCGGATAGTCGAACCTCGGATTCAGGAGGAATGTGGTTTTCATGTTGGTCGTTTTCGTGCTGGTCGTGGAACATTGGACCAGCTCTACACCCTCAGCAGGGTCCTGGAGGGCGCGTGGGAGTTTGCCCAACCAGTTTACATGTGCTTTGTGGACTTGGAAAAGGCATTCGACCGCGTCCCTCGGGGGGTTCTGTGGGGGGTACTCCGGGAGTATGGGGTACCAGGCCCATTGATATGGGCTGTTAGGTCCCTGTACGACCGGTGTCAGAGCTTGGTCCGCATTGCCGGCAGTAAGTCAGGCTCGTTTCCAGTGAGAGTTGGACTCCGCCAAGGTTGCCCTTTGTCACCGATTCTGTTCATAACTTTTATGGACAGAATTTCTAGGCGCAGCCAAGGTGTTGAGAGGATCCGTTTTGGTGGCCTTAGAATCGCTTCTCTGTTTTTTGCAGATGATGTGGTCCTATTGGCTTCATCAGGTCGTGATCTACAGCTTTCGCTGGAGCGGTTTGCAGCCGAGTGTGATGCGGCCGGGATGAGGATCAGTTCCTCCAAATCCGAGGCCATGGTCTTGAGCCGGAAAAGGGTAGAGTGCCCTCTCCAGGTCGGGGAGGAGGTCCTGCCCCAAGTGGAGGAGTTTAAGTATCTCGGGGTCTTGTTCACGAATGAGGGAAAACTGGAGCGTGAGATCGATAGGCGGATAGGTGCAGCATCCGCAGTGAAGCGGGCGCTGTACCGGTCTGTCGTGGTGAAGAGAGAGCTGAGTCGAAAGGCAAAGCTCTCAATTTACCGATCGATCTACGTTCCCACCCTCATCTATGGTCATGAGCTTTGGGTTGTGACCGAAAGAACGAGATCTCGGATACAAGCGGCTGAAATGAGTTTTCTCCGCAGGGTGTCTGGACTCTCCCTTAGAGATAGGGTGAGAAGCTCAGTCATCCGGGAGGGACTCGGAGTAGAGCCGCTGCTTCTCCACATCGAGAGGAGCCAGTTGAGGTGGCTCGGGCATCTGGTTAGGATGCCTCCTGGACGCCTCCCTGGTGAGGTGTTCCGGGCATGTCCCACCGGGAGGAGACCCAGAGGAAGACCCAGGACACGCTGGAGGGACTATGTTTCTCGGCTGGCCTGGGAACGCCTTGGGATTCCCCCAGAGGAGCTGCTCCAAGTGGCTGGGGAGAGGGAAGTCTGGGCCTCCCTACTTAGGCTGCTACCCCCGCGACCCGACCCCGGATAAGCGGACGAAAATGGATGGATGGATGGACATATACAGTATTTAACTTTTGGCTGCATATTTTTATAAAAATATATATATTTTAGACAATATAATTATCTAAAATTTTGTATACAATATGTCGTTTTTTGTTTCTAAATTAAAACTTACTGAAATATTTGCACTTGCTACTTAAATATGTCTGTGCTCAATTGACACACACAGAAAACAAATGAATACTAATTTAAATAAACAATAATGCAACTTTTTCATCACTGAATACTTATGAAATAAGTAGAGGAAATCAAAATAGGTTGCTAAAACTTTTTCTCGCTCACAAACAGCGAAGCTCAAAAAATGATCTAAGTGGCTGTTTATTCCACACTTTTCTGTTTATGTCACTTTTCTGCAGGTTTTGTGTTCTCTGTGTGTGTGGGTGCTCAAGTGTGTGTCTGCATAATTCTGTAAAGTCTTCACGCTGTCTCGCTTCTTAGATTTTTTCTTTTCTTTTTCCTCTCTGGAGTTTTCCTGTCAGTCACCGATCCTCTGCAGGTAGTGTGTATGTGTATATGCATGTATACTACAGTATATGTGTGTTATGTTTTTATCCATTAAACGTGTTTGTCTGTTTCTGAGAGTATGTGTGTATGTGTATATGCATGTATACTACAGTATATGTGTGTTATGTTTTTATCCATTAAACGTGTTTGTCTGTTTCTGAGAGTATTTTTCCTTTAATTATCTGTGATTTGTGTGTTTATATTTCACTGTCTGGGGTTGTCTGCGTTCGTCTCCGCCCACCTATGGTGCAATAATGAGACCGGGAAGGTCATGATAAACTGAAACAATGGGAACTTGTGTCGCCTTGAGTGTCTTTTGACAAATCAAAATAAACCTGAAAATAATTAGCAGATCAGACTTATCCAAAATGAAAGGACCATTACTTCTTAGAGGAATGCATATTATCCATCTTTTGCAGAGAAATGAATGTCAGTAGAGGATGACTTCCATTAAAACTTTAGCCAAAACTGATTGTGTTAAGATGATTTTTGTATATTTTTTTAGGGTCAGTTGGCTGTAGCGGTCATCATGAATTAAGTTGACTTCAAAAGTTAATCAAATAAAAGTAAAAATGTTAGACAACACCAGACGAGCACCAACAAACAATATTACACTTCACTATGTCACCTCTGTGCCGTCAACACGTCTCAGATCCATTTCCCAGACTGAGAGAGCGGACTAAACAGAATAGCAACATTGTGAACATTTTATTGGATAACACAAGATAACAACAAGCACGGTGCAGCTGCCAGATGGATCTGAAAGAATAAGTAAATTGTGTGCTGTGTTTCAGCCACTAGAAATCAGCCTCACTGTGTTCTTGACGCCTGATCAGATTGGCATGTGGAGAGAATATCCACCAATCATTCCTGAGCCGTTTTTGCAGTTAGGCAAGACACGTTTTCCTGCAGGGGTATGCCACTTGTCTCATAAAGTGCCATCAAAACTAAAGCTGCTCTTGGTCTGAAATCGACCCCAAAATTGGAAACTTGATCAGAAATGAAAATGAAAGACTCTCAAGTTGAAAATATTTTATTGAGGGTGGTGAAAACCCAAAGCTTTATTTAAAACACCTACACTGATACCTCTAACAGAATTGTGTTAAGAGATGTTTTTGAATTTACCCTGTTTTCAGCTGAAGTATTGAGTCTGTTTATGATGCGGAGATGTGCTCCTGATCAGCTGTTTGGATAAACAATCCTTCACGTGCGGACATTGTTTTACTATGTCTTGGAGTATAGTTGAAAGATGGACCAAGTATACATTCTTATGTTTTAGTAGAAGCTTTTTCTTGTTGAACACAAATGAGAAAGGTCTAATATTTTTGTCAGACATTTTGTTGAAAAGGTTGAGTTGGTTACTGTATTTTTCGGCCAATAAGTCACAGTTCTTTGCATAATTTACATGCCCTGCGACTTAATTTCTGAACTGACTTATTTATGGATTTTTTTCTCCATATTTATAAATCTATTTTTGGCTGAGATATGACAGTTCAATCAGACAAATCCTTCCCAATTCATTCTGACTGAACTGGTTTTAGTTCTGCAGTGGCAGCTCTTAAATGGGGGGTTCCGCAGGGGTCCATCCTGGGTCCTCTCTTGTTCTCCTTATACCTGCTGCCACTCGGTGCTATTTTCCGGAAACACAACATACCCTTCCACTTCTACGCCGATGACTGTCAAATTTACTTCCCCTTAAGACAAAATGGTACATGCTCTATTCAACCTCTGCTCGACTGCCTGGCTGACATTAGGGACTGGATGGCTTTAAATTTCTTAAGCTTCAACGATAAGAAGTCTGAAGCCATATTGTTCCTTCCCAATGACACAACCTCGAACCACTGCATTGACCTGTCTGCTCTACCCCTGTATGAAAAACAAAAAGTCACAAATCTGGGAGTGATAATGGATCCTTCCATGAAACTCAACAGTCATGTAAACATGATCGTTAAATCCTGTTTTTTCCAGCTGAGGCGTCTGTCTAAGCTGAAGCCCATATTATCAAAAAATAACCTGGAGACAGTAATTCACGCATTTATTACATCTAGGCTTGATTACTGCAATTCACTTCTGCTTGGTGTCAGTCAGGCCTCCATTGCACGATTACAACTGGTCCAGAACGCAGCTGCCCGATTTTTAACCAGTACACGCAAAGGAGAGCACATTACACCAGTCTTGGCCTCCCTGCACTGGCTACCGGTTCATCTTAGAATCCAGTTCAAAATTCTCATGTACGTCTACAAATCACTGAACAGTCTCGCCCCCGCCTATCTCTCAGATCTGATACACCCATATGTCCCTCCACGTGCTTTGAGGTCAGAGGATCAGGTACTCTTAATAGTTCCAGAAACTCGCCTTAAGCGCAGGGGTGACAGGGCGTTCTCTGTAGCAGGCCCAAGACTCTGGAACGAGTTACCGCTGCTCATCAAACAGGCCCCCTCCCTCTCAGTTTTCAAATCCAGGTTAAAAACTCACTACTATTCTGTTGCCTTCAACACCCGCTGATTGGTGTTTGATCGTTTTATTTTGATCTGCAGTGTTTTTATGTTTTTCGTGTTGTACTTCATTGTCTGTGGTGCCTGTTGCTTGTTTGTTTGTTCAGCACTTTGGTGTGGACTTGTTCCTGTTTAAAGTGCTTTATAAATAAAATGGTATGGTATGGTATGGTTAAAAACAAAACTGATCAGTACCACTTTCAGCCACTTGATGGCAGCAGAGTAGTAGCAGTAAGGCATGCCGTTGTATCATGTAATGGGTAAACATGGCTATAAGGACAAATTCAAAAAAGTTCAAGACAAAAACAACTGGAATTTATTTATTATACTTTATAATTAATTGTTTGTTTCTTGGACTTTTTTGAATTGACCATGTCCTGGATGACTGAGAATCTTCACCAGCTATTAATGACACAATCGGCTTGCCAAATTACCCACACCTTCGTTCTGCTCACTGCTTGGAGCAAGTTAAACCAGCTGCACCGCCCCGGCAAAATGCAGCTAATTTGACCATTAAAGTGCATTTATTATGCAAATGACTGAGACACACCTTTACTATAATTTGAGCAAACAAATATCTGTTTTTAGGCGTTTATCTTGTTAAAATTGCACAGCGACTCGTCACATGCACGTGTTTATTTCCGCCTATCAGTTTTTGAAATACAGCTAATTTGACCATCAAAGTGCATTTATTAAGCAAATGTTAGACTAAGGCACACATTTACTATAATTTTAATCAAACAAACAATTGGTTTTTTTTTAAGTCCTCCCGTGCACACTCCCGCGGCCGCCATTTGGCAGCCATCGATTTTTAGCACAACACCGGTCCACATTTCCGTGTTCTGCCCACATTTTCGGGTTGTCAGCAGTGACGCATAACAAACGTGACGCATCAGCGATGATGCATAATAGATGCAACATATAAGGCGAAGTGACATATATGGACTGATGTGACTTATAGGCAGAGCGACGTGTACGGCTCAAAATACGGTAGGTCATCAATACGCCACAGCTGAACTCTCTGTCTTTGTACTCTGCTCAGCTGTCTTCAATCAGTTTGAACCCATTTCCCACTCATTTTTAAATGATGTTGTTGGTCATATGAAACCCTCAGGTTCCCCAGCTGATCACATCCCTGCAACTTTTTTTAAACAAGTTTTTCCCTCAACTGGACCCTCTGTTCTTGCCATTATTAACAGCAGTATTGCTACAAGTGTGGTGTTTTCAAACATGCAGTAGTAAATCTATTAGTTGAAAAACCTGGACTTGACCATTCAACTTGTTCAAACTTCAGACCAACCTCAAAACCTCATGGGCCCTAAACTTTGGAACAATCTGCCCCCCAACATTAGACAGGTCACTTCACATCCTGTTTTTAAATCTCTCCTAAAAACATGCCTGTATTCACTGACATTTAATGATTTGATTTAGTATTTCATTGTTTCTTCATCGTTTTTGTGTTATGTTTTTATTTTGATGATTTTAATTTCATCGTAATATTTTTTCGTTAATTACTGCCTTGATCTTATTGTTAAGCACTTTGTTAACAGCTGCTGTTTTGAATGGGCTTTATAAATAAACTTGACTTGACTTGACTAATATTGAAATTGGCTAAAGAAAATGGATGGATATACCGTGTGTACAAATAATTTATATTTTCTGATAATTTTGCTGTGTGTTCCCCAGTTGCTGGTTAACTATCCATTAGCTCCTGATTTGTTCCAGAGGTGTTCCCTAGTAGGTATTCAGATTTTGTGTACCTTATCGTAAAGTGTGACAGATTCTTTGAATAATAGAGTTTTCTATAATTTTTGAGGATTTTGTGTAATTTACTAATGCGTGCCGTGTTCCTTAATAAATATTTCAACCTTAATTCTCACAATTGTATCGTCTTTTCCCAAATAAAATTAAACCTTTGGAAGCAGGTAAATGATGCCACTTTAACTGCAAACTGTGATTGTTTCTTGTTACTTAAGCTATATTAATAATGTTTTCAGTATTCCTATGATGAGGTCCATGAGGGCAACTAGACTATAATTACTGGAAGGAGGTGAATGAAAACCAAGCACATTTCTTCAGCAGTAAATTAACCTTGTCCTGGCTCCAACTAAGGTTGTGCAGCCATTCAGGATGCTGCTGCCACTTGAGTCCATGAACCTAGAAGGACAAACTGTTGAGGCTGAGTTAAGATTCATGGCTGAGGAGAGGGTGAGAATGAGATGCAGCTAGAAACTGCAAGGGTGATGCCTCGGTTCATTAATTCATCACTCTGATTTCTCTTATGTATAAACTGTTTAAACTCTGGACAACGCACAATACATCTTGCTGTGGTGGAGTTTGATTTGGAGTTGTTTTTTTTCTCCTTTATTTCATGTCAGTTTAAGTTCTCTCTGCAGACTCCTTCATAACTTGCTGACTTCCTCCCTGAAGGGGTCCTTTTTAACATTCAGTGAAGAGAAGTGATGGAGGAAGGATTGATTTCCCCCTAAATCAAATATTGCATCATGGAGAAAACTCAACATAAATCTGTGGCAAGGAAATTCATTGATCTCATTTGTTAACTGGTTGCAACCAATGTCTTTGCTTTCTACTTCATATAAATACAGTATTTTCCAGCATATAAGTTTCACCTTTTTGTATAAATTTGCACACCCTGCGACTGATACATCAAAGCGACTAATATGCATTTTCCCCCCATATTTATAACCCAATTATGGGCTGAGATCTGACGATTTCATTCATTCTGATATGAAAAATATTCTACATTACCATTTGCAGCCGCTAGAGGGCTCTCAAGTATATGGCAAGCCAAGTGTCTCATTAATAGTTCAAAGTGGCTTAATGAGACACTTGGCTTGCCATAGTCAGCCTTCTTCGTCTCACTTTGGAACACCTGGAGCAAACGTCAAGTCAGCTGCATTTCACAATGCCACCTAGGCGAAATGCAGCTGATTCGAAATGCAGCTTATTTGACCATTAAAGTGCATTTATTAAAGAAAAGTTCAACTGAGACACACCTTTGCTGTAATGTTGAGCAAACAAGTAATTGTTTTTATGTGTTAATCTTGTTAAATTCTTGTTAAAGTCCTCCCGTGCACGCTCCCACGGCCGCCATTTTGGCAGCCAATCGACTTTTGGCACACCGGCTCACGTTTCCGGGTGGTCAGTGGTGACGCATAATAGATGCGACTTATACGTTGAAGCAACTTATTTATGTTTTTTTTTTTTTTTTTCCCACTTCAGATATTTTGGACTGATGCAATTAATACGGCTGTGCGACTTGTACAGTGGAAAGTACAGTACTTGCATTTATTATTTACTGTATGTGCATATTGTTTCACAACACCATCACAATTTTATTTTATTTTTTGTAAATTATGTAGCTTGTGCCAAAATGATCTGATTGCCATCACATAAGATTGCACAAAGTTCCATTTACAAATGTTTGACTCAAACTACACACTTTTCAGCATAAAAATGTTTTGAAGATTCCTTTGCAGTATGGCCCTCGTCTTCCTGCACAGCTCCGCTCAATTCTCATTTCCCTTCACTGCACAGTCTGGGACTTCTCTCATAGACAACGATTTCTCCGGTAGATTTTTGACCGGACCAATCAGAGAACAGAAGGGGCAGAGTTTTTGGCCCCTAACCCACGCCCCCACCTGTCCCAGCGCAGCCAGCGAGCAGCCGCATGTTCTCATTCAAAGCGATGCAAAGCGATGCAGGACTGTTTTATATGTGACACAAATTTATTAATTTCCCCTTCTTAATCCCTTATCTGGAGTTTTCTTTTTTTTTTGCCAAAAGTAAGTGATCATCGCTCCCTCCTCCTCCCTCTCCTCCTCTCCCTCCGCTGAGTGAAATGAACAAGGAAATGACTGAGGTTGTCACGAGAGATTTAAAGTCGGGTTTTAAGTTGCTGCCCGAGTCCCATCAGATTTCCTGGTCTTCTGGTGTGTTGGACCAGCGATCCATGGTTTTATTTTATTTTATTAGGACGTTTTATTAACATATAAACACAGAATGTGCAACTGCAGCGAGAGACAATTCAGCAGGAGGCGGAGCTGAAGTCAAGTTCAGAAGACCACGGGGGAGCAGCCATCAGCAGAGGCCACGCCTCCAGCAAGAATCGTTTCCCTATAACAGAAAGTCCAGACCCTAGAACGAAGCGAAGTGAAGGACAAGGGTCTGGTTTTAACCAGGCTACCTTTGCAGGTGAAAATAACTTTTTTTAAATTGGAAATTCTGACACAAACATTTTTTATGTTTTCTTAAAATATAACTGAGAAGCATTTCTTTGTTACAAAACAAGATAAATGTATGCCATGTTACAAAAATACCATACAGGTGCAAACTCTTTCAAACTTACTATTTGATATATTCCAGGACAGGGTTTTCGTGTTTGTATTCATTGTTAGCACTGCGTACCTTTAACCGAAAGGGAGGTACAGCAACCCACTTTGCATACCTGGCTTGTAGTTTTAAAACAAAACATTGCTAAATGTGACTTTTTTATGATTTTATGCAGTGTTAGACTAGTTATTATTCTGCCCAAGTCCACTAGGCTCTTGCTCTGTGCAGTGAAGCACCAATTATTATGGTAATGATTGAAACTGATATCAGATGGGTTTCCCAAGAATAAGATTTTCACATTTCACACACGTCATCGTCTGTAAGTGTGTGTGTTGGGGGGAGGGGTGCTTTTGTGAACACGCATGCTTTCATGTGCATGTCTGTGCATGTGTTTTTGGGAAAGTGGGAGACAGAAACAGCAGAAATCAGCAGGCAGAGCTTCTCAATGCAAAATTGAGTTTTCACACGTTTCCTTGCTAAATTAAAGCTTTATTAGAGAAATGTAGAGCAAACCTCAGCTGCTCATCAAAAAACACAAAATGGAGCATATTAGGTCAGATTCTGCAACAAAAATTGGACACGAGAGAGAGATGTGATGATGATGCCTTTTACAAGGTCACTGTCTCATCTCCCACGTGTTTCATCTCTTCAGCCACTCTAGCAAATGGCTCGCTGTGATCTTCATGGATTGATGTAATGTGTTTCATCAAAAGTGTCGGCGCTGCTCGGTGACGAGGCCGCCCGAGAGAGGTATGCTCACTACATCCTGTTCCCAGGGCAGAATTACTGAATCGATAAAGAAAAAAAGATAATCTGAACATTTAAAATATCAAATTAGAGCTTTTAAGCAGGAACACTAAACAACCAGAAAAGGGGAGAAATGATCTAAGCAGTCATTATATTACCGTATTTTCTGGTGTATAAGTTGCTCCAGAGTATAAGTCGCATCAGTCAAAAAAAGCATCATGAAGAGGGAAAAAAAGCATTTATAAGTTGCTTTGGTGTCTAAGTAGCATTTATGATGCATCACTGCTGACCCCCGGGAAACGTGGGCCAATTATTGGCACAACACTGGTGGAACACTGGAGCCGTGAGCTCACCAGCATTCCTCCGCCTGCACCAGCTGAGTGAAGCGAGCATGCATGGAACTCGCTGTTACAGCTCTTCAAATTTATTAAGATTAACACTTAAAAACAAGTATTTGTTTGCTCGAAATTATAGCAACGATGTGTCTCAGTTTAACTTTTTCCTTAATAAATGCACTTTAGTGGTCAATGTTTGGTGGGGGGCGGCAGGGGTAGTGGTACAGGAACATAGTAGTTTTCAAAAGCCTAGAGGGCCATCTCATACCTCTAGCAGCTGCACATGGTAACGTTTACTCTGGTTCATGTCAGTATGAATAAACATTTAAAGAGTCTGTCAAAAATTGTGTTATGAATATGGAAAACAAAGACGTATATAAGTCGCAGGACTTGCAAATCTATGCAAAAAACTGTGACTTCTACGCTGGAAAATATGGTAATTTTGTGTTCTGCTTATTTGCGGCACCCGATTTGTCTCTGATTGTATTGAGCTGTGAGGAAAACACATTTTCGAACACTGACTATTTTGTGATGGTTGCTTGATATTCCCCACAGCTGCCTGAGTGCTTTAATACAGTATATATTTAGTTTATTCTTATTCTGACTCAAATTCATTTGCTCAAAATTTCAAGTTGTAACATTTGAACAACATCCTGCACAGCCACTTGTGCAGTCTTGGTGCTCATACCTGTACATTTCTCGTGAATGTGCTCCATGAACAATGCTGTCAGTTATTACCACCCACTGTTGAAGGCAAAAGGGTCATAATGTTTCTTCCTATGTGTGCTTGTTTGTTTGTCAAAATACCTCATGTATCACAACAGATTTTTGTGAAGTAAGGGGTCAGCCCAATTGAAGATGTCATTTGCAGATGATTGAGATTAGCTATCACAAAAATGGTAATAAATCAGTCAATTTTACTGTTTTTGAGTTATAGTTTAATATTTTTATGTCCGCTGGCTTCTCTGTCTGCATCTGGCGCAAGTCAGAAGTAATGTTCCCATTTGGAAGCTGGCCACCTCCACACACTCCAATCCTGTGTCACACACTCGACGCCACAGGCTAACAGCACAATTTACAGTCATGTTTCTCAAACTTTCTGTCGTTGCGATCAAGCTCGTGACTCGAGTCCATTCAGATCCCTTCAGGTGGGCTGTGCGTGCAGCTTCAATAAGGTTCATTTTGGACGCGACCTCATTCTCAAATACAGTAAAGGCAAACTAAAAACTGTGTTTTGTACATTTCCATCTAACACAATGTTCATTAATTGTTAAACTTTACATTGTTGTCATTTCTGATCTTGAACACATTTGCAGCATTTTTCTGAGCTCCACATTTGAATAAAGTCACTGAGCACAAAATAAGAGGTGTGCCTTTATAATAAAAATTATGCTTTCATTTTTGAAGAAGCCAAACCCACTATTGGAGTCTCATTAAATCTAAAAAAAATCAATATTTTAGTTTTTCCTTAAAATGCACAAAATGCAGCTTTTTTAAATTCACAGAAACCCTGCAGGTAGCAGAATACCCTGACCTCCAAAAGATATTTTAGTCTAAAGAAATCAGCTCACATATTCCTTTTAGCAAGTTCCTTAAACATTATGTTCAAGGTCGCTTGTGGAAGCAACAAACCCCTCCAAAACAGATATTTTCATTATAAGTTTATTAAGCATCTCTTTCATATTTGATATAAAAGAAACAGGTCTAAAAGGATGTTATCTGTTGAGATTTTTTTATTTTTATTTTTTAATCATTTCACACCATCAGATGAATTTGCAGGTTTTATGGTTTGGGATGAAAGTTAGTTCCTTCTTTCTTTATTGTCTGAGGGGAGGAAAAAAATCCTTCAGGGAAATGCACTGATTGCAACTATAAGTGAGCAATTTGCTGCTCCATTACTTTACTTTTTGATTTTGTTCAGGGAAAACGTCATTAGGGTAATGTGCAGATGCAAAGTGGAAATACACTGTACATTTCTTTCAAAAACTACAATATCAGCTACAGGGATATTAACACAACAGAAACATAAAGTACATTTTTCAAAACAAGTAGATTAAATCCTTGTCCAACTGAGTCATTCTGAAGTTTTGCATGGTTCAAAGATCACTGATGAAACATTTATTGATAGAGGCCACATTAACATAAATGTTCATCTCAACTTGACTGATCTGTGAAGCATGATGGAAAATTTATTCATATATTTTACAACTCAGCTGCAAATCAAATTAAATAAATGTTACAGAGCGGATGTCAGTTCATTGTTAGTTTTGTGCATTTGATTAAAAAAATTATAATTTTGAATTTTAAATATAAATAAATTGAAGAAAAGCCTTTGTTGTGCAGAAATGAACATGCCATCTTGAATGTTTACATTTATTTGTATATATTATTCATTAGCAACTTTTAAAAAACTATATATCATTATTTTAGTGAAAGCCTCTTTATGTTTGCTTAAATATTTTTCTAATGGCTTAGATTCATATTTAAAAAAAAGAGAGAAAATAAAGGATGAAATCTAAAAGCAATTTTTACATGTCAAAAAAAAAAACCAGCAGGCTAAAGGCTGTATTGTTAACCATGTTCGTTAATATTACAAAGGCACAACCAAGTCTTACAAAATCACACAAGGTCTTCAAGTGTCTCCCAAAAGTCATCATAATATATCTGCTTCAAAGAAATGAATCTAAATAAATAACTATAAGTCAGTCTTTCTGCAAACAGTCCTTTCTTTCTGTCTCGTATAATTAACAACAGACCAGAACTTGCTCTAATGTTACTTTAATAATAATTTTAAAAAAATGTTGAGAAAGGTGGACAAGAATAACTACAAACTGATGTAAAAATAAAAACTTTTCACTTTCTCGTGTGTTCAGTATTTTTCAGCAGACTGTGCAGGTTTTTTTTTTTATCTATTTGAGAATTATTATTTTTTATCCTAAAACAATTTGTAATCTACTGAGAATATAATTTCATACAGCAATTCATTTTAACCACAAATGAATAAAAAAAAGTTTTTTTCATAATTTGTCCTTTTCATGCTGATGTTTTAATCATCAGAGCAACATTCTAATGCATCACAACCAACAACAAAATGAATATTTGAAATGTAAAAGATCATCTTAGCGACAATCTTCTTTGTCTCTTTTTATTTCCTTTCTATTTTTTTTACAAATAGAAAAAAAAAACATCCCTGTAGTTCAGTTATTTAAACGATTTTCGTGCAATGACCGTCTGTGTTGTGTGCACAGTTGTCTGGCCTTTTACTCAAACATCACTGTAAAAAATAAAAATAAAATAAGTTTCCCTCCTTTTAAAAACATGATCAGTTTGAAATCTTTTAAATGTACATTACATGTTGCTCTTTTCAAAAAGCTCAGTGTGCAAACCATGGGGTGCAGAAAACAATGAGGTTGCTGGTTTGGTGAGTCATAAATTGACAAACATCCATGTGTTCATTCATTGTGTTGGTTTTCACCTGCTCTGTGTTGTGGGAGGCTGAAACCCATTAGAGATTGAAGGAAATCCAGGGGAACACTGTGGACAGGTTGCCAGTTCATCACTGCAAGAAACATTTGGACTCCACCCTGAGTTTACCTTGCATGTCAGTGGATTATGAGAGGGGCAGCTGGAGAAACTCTACAGTCATGAGAAGAAAAGCAACAATTGTGCTCATTTAAAAGCTTTATAATCCACTGTAAAATACTGAATTGCAAAATAAAATAAAAATAAACAAACTTTTTAAAATCAAAGTTCATTGTCAATAATCCAGGTAAAAAAAATCAGCAAAGTTAAGACAGGTCCTCTGGATGGTTTCTTTTTGTTGCAACGTTTTGTCTTTCATCCAAAAGGACTTCATCAGTCTGAGAAGCGACAATAAACTCAGTCCAATAAGCAGCACACTCACATAGTGGGCCAACCAGTTGGCCAACAACATGGCGAGTTATAAATGATGTTCTAAAAAGTCATAAAGCAAAAACGAACATTGCAAAATATTTTGTGAAAGATGACATAGAAATACATGATGAGAATGATATCGTAAATGAATTTAATCAATATTTTGTAAATATTGGATCAAGCCTTGCAGCTAAAATACCAAAAATAGATAATAATGTGTGTCATTCAATTAAAAGCTGCACAAACAGTATTTTTCTTAATGGAACTAACAAAGAGGAAATTATGAAAATGGTAAAAAATCTCTCGGACAAGAGATCAAAAGACTGGGTGGACATGGATATGATGTTCGTAAAAGAAATAATGAGTTATGTTATTGAACCGTTTACATATATATGCAATTTATCTTTTTCAACAGGAATATTTCCAGATAACATGAAAGTAGCAAAGGTAATTCCTCTTTTTAAAAATGGTGATAAATGTGTATTCAATAATTATAGGCCAATATCCTTGTTACCACAGTTCTCAAAAATTCTAGAAAAACTATTTGTGACCAGATTGGATCAATTTATTGATAAACAAAATATTTTAAGTAGCAGTCAGTATGGGTTTAGAGGAAAAAACTCTACATCAATGGCTCTCATGGATTTAATGGAACAAATAACTAATGCTGTCGATCATAAACAGTACTGTGTTAGTGTTTTTGTTGATCTAAAAAAAGCATTTGATACCATTGACCACACCATTCTCCTTGAAAAACTAAATAAATATGGTATTAGAGGACCAGCATTACAATGGGTATCTAGCTATTTGAAAGATAGGAAACAGTTTGTGCAAATAAATGATGTTAGATCTGACCTCCGTGATATCACTTGTGGAGTTCCTCAGGGCTCTGTGCTTGGACCAAAGTTATTTATTTTATATGTGAATGACTTGGTAAATGTGTCAGGACTTCTTAAATGTGTTCTTTTTGCCGATGACACCACATTTTTCTGTTCGGGTAAAGACATAAAACAGATTTTGGATATGATGAAAACAGAATTTATAAAAATACAAACTTGGTTCAAAATAAACAAATTATCTTTGAATTTAGATAAAACTAATTACATGATATTCAGTAACAAAAAGAGAATTGTTGACGATCCATTTGAAATTGAAGATGTTGTGATCTGTAAAGTGAGTGAAGTGAAGTTTCTGGGTGTCATCATTGATGACAAACTGACATGGAAACATCATGTAAATTCCATTAAAACAAAAATAGCTAGATCAATTGCAGTACTGTATAAAGTCAGGGATTTTTTAATTGATAAAGCTCTGTATATGTTGTATAACACAATCATTGTTCCACGTTTAATCTATTGTATTGAGGTTTGGGGAAAAGCGTGCAAAACAATTACAAAGCCTGTTTTTATTTTACAAAAGAGAGCTGTAAGAGTAATCACCAGAAAAAATTTCAGTCACCCATCAAACACCTTGTTTCTTCAGCTAAATTTATTGAAATTCCAGGAATTGGTTGAATATAGTATTTTATCAGTTATGTATAGGGCTCATAATAACACATTACCTTTAAATATCCAAAGAAATTTTATAAAAAGACAAAGTGATTACAATCTCAAAGGGACAGAGATATTCATCAAACCACAATTCAGAACCAGCTTAAAGGGACGGTCTACCTCAATTCAGGGAGTTCGATTGTGGAATGCTCTGGAGAGTGATGTTAAAAATGCAAAATCAATGTATACATTTAAGAAAAAGGTCAAAAAGGACTTGCTCAAAAACTATATATGATGTAACTTAGTGTGTTTGTATATTACACTTATGTTGACTGATGATGTAGCTTAGTGTGTTGTGTATTACAGTTAGAAAAATTAAGTAGAATTATTCATTTTGTGATGTAGTTTGTGTATTACAGTTAGAAAAATTAAATAGAATTATTCATTTTTGTGATGTAGTTTGTGTATTACAGTTAGAAAAATTAAGTTGAATTATTCATTTTCTTATGTAGTTTGTGTATTACAGTTAGAATGATGTAGTTTGTGTATTACAGTTAGAAAATTAAGTAGAATTATTCATTTTGTGATGTAGTTTGTGTATTACAGCTAGATAAATTAAGTAGAATTATTCATTTTGTGATGTAGTTTGTGTATTACAGTTAGTAAAATTAAGTAGAATTATTCATTTTGTGATGTAGCTTGAAGGTTAACATTGGTTGAACAAACGTGAAATAAGGGGCAGATATAATAAGATTTCATCTTCTTTCTGCTCCTTTCATTTTATCCTACTTGTATTCTTGTATCTGATGAAACTGTCTTGTATTGTTCTTTAAAAATGAATGAATAAACATCAATCAATCAATCAAACCAGTTTGATGGTGATAAGATGGTTTCTGGAGCCCGCCCTCTCTTCCGCCAACTCCTCTGAGGCAGCCACAGCCAAAGTGATTCGAAACATCAAAGTTCATGCTCAGTACTCCAGGTAAAAAACAAAGTTAAGTGAGGTCCTCTGGATGGTTTCTTTTTGTTGAAATCCTGATGCATGCTCAATAATCCAGGTAGAAAAATCTAAAAAAGTTAAGTCTGTTTTTTTTTTTGTTTTTTTTTTTTGAATGTCCAGAACACAAGACTTAACTTTTTTAGATTTTTGTTGGAATGTTTTCTTTCATCCAGAAGACCATCAGTTTAAAAAGAAAAATCTTTTTCTGTTTAATTTCACGTTACTTGCGTTCACCTTTGACAGAGTTAACACGTCCCCACTGTCCTCAGAAATAACAAAATACCATTGTTGTAGTCAGGTTTACGTGTAGTTCCTAAAACCAGAGCAAAGATTATAGTTTCCAGGCTCCTCTCCTGAAAACTATCCTCAATTTTCTATTTTTATAATACAATATTTTTTTAATATAAATCCCTATAGTTAGAATGGGCTTGGGTTTCCTGAAATATTTCTTAGTACAGTAATGATATAATCTCATTTCATCACATGTGCCACACGTGGTGCGAATGACAAAGATTCTCTGACTCTGACCGACTCTGACTATAGGCTTCAACATCTTATCTCCATGATTGAATATGAAATTATGTTGCATAATGTCATCCTTCCCATAGGAACTACACGTGGACCACTCCTTCTGTGTTTCTGTTTCTTTCATCTCAAACCCCAGCAGTCTGAGACGGCAGCTCATCCTGAGGCTGGTTCTGCTAGACCAGGAGTCTTTAACCTGCGGTTCTGGAGCCACATGTGGTTCTTTGCTCTTTCCACAGCAGCTTTTTCAAGCTTTGACCAAAACCAACTAAAAACTGAATGTTATAGGATGTAGGATGTTATACCCACAAAAAAGAAAAGAAAAAAAAAAAGACTAGTTTTAGCAGTTTTCCTGTCATTTCCTTTGCAAATATTTGGATACTAGTACTAATACACCGGATAAATTATACTCACTTTAACTTTATGCTTTATGTCTTCAAAGTAGGATAATCATTTACTCCACAAATGTGTTAGGATTTTTTTTTGTCTCCAAACCCTGTGTCATTTTTCACCACTTTTATTGTCTGTCCAACAGATCTCACTTGTAAATGAGTCTTTGAGGCTCAATGTGATTTATCTGTTGAAATAAAGGTTGAATGAATGAACAATAAATATAAAAAAAAACACATAAGCCTGCGCAGTTCATCATTTTAGTTAAAAAAATGCTAAATATCTTTTTTTTTTTTTTTTTAACAAGAATCCAGTCTTCTGTGAACAACTTGTGACTGTTGGCTATATGCACCAGAGTCTGGAAGCGAATGTGTCTTAATTTTCAAATTAAAATGGATTAATAGAAATGCTTTTCATTTTCAAAATAAAGCTGCATGTTTTGACGCAAATGAATTTTAAAATAAATCATCCAAGCTGCATTTTCATTTTCTTCTCCAAGATTACTGAACAATTTGTAAATTATTTAAAATGATAAAGTAACGTTTAACATTTAATTTTCAATCTATGTCCCTGTAAAAAGTGACCAAAATTAATTTTGAAATGTCCAATTCAAAAATTATAAGTGGCTCCCTGCAACCCGAAAAGCAAAAAGCGAGTAAAGATAATGGATGGACAGAATCCAGTTTTTTTTTGTCTTAAAATGTACAAATATCAATAAACGTTTGACTTTTCATGTCAGAAAAGCCCCCTCTAACAAACTTAAAGCGGCCCATGGGCCACCAGTTGATAATGACAATTGTAGCAGGTTTTGTGGCTCTGGACACGTTTAATTTAGTGAACGAGGGGCAGAAATGTCTCTTTTGATCCTAAAGGTTGCAGACCCCTGAATGTTTCTTCATGTTACAAGGGAGTTGTTTCCTTCTGCCTTTGCCAGCTTGCTGCCCTGCTCCTGCCCCACCCACCTGTTCCAGGTTAGCCCAGGTGTCTCCACTCTGCTCATCAGCCCCCTGTCCATGTCTCAGTCCTCACTCTTAGTGGCATTGTGCCTCATCCTGTTTTGGTTATACTCTGTGTCCCCTCAAGTTTTTTTGTAGTTATTGCTGCCTGTGACGTTTAATTTTTGTTTATTTAAAACATCTTTTAGTTTTTACCCGAAGCTCCTCGTGCTTGTCTGCATTCATGGGTCCAACCTCATCTGAACCATGACATACAAATGTTTGATTTGGAGTAGTCACGTTTCAAACGTCTTAAAACAGTCTTGCTGACAAATTTAGATTTTTTTTTTCATAATTTGTATGAAAGTAATAAAAAAAAGTGTTTCAATCTTGTTTTTCTTCCCATTTGTCTCCCATCATTTTGCACAGTCAAATGTTTTATTAATCTTAACACTTTATGACATTTTGACACTTTAAATCTGTCTTATTTTTATCTTCTTTTTTGCTAAATCCTGCTGCGATGACCCAGTTTCTCCCTGAACATTGGTACATTTTCCTTGAATCACTTATTTCCCGACATCCTGCCATGCTCAATCCCTTGCACGCCTTTGTCAGTGTGTTTAGTGATTTTGTGGCATGCGATGCGTCTTCCAAGAACCCTGAACTCGCACTGGGAGGCTGAGTTGCCTCGGTTTCATAACCAACTAATGACAAACTCACCAGAGCGCCTGCAATGCATGACGCATAAGAATACCATTTTTGAAATGCTAATGAGGTGAAGATTATACAGAGTGCAGGACTAAGATAGAGAATAAAAGAGCGAGATAGAAACTGTAAGACAGAAGAGATTTTACATATCTTGGCGAGTGTTTTGCTGGGGGTTCACAGTCGTGCATTTCCTCTCAATGTATTGGATAGGTTTTAATTAATCTCCTTTTACCGGCTTTACTGTTTCATGACTCTGCGATGAGTCAGAGCAGGAAAGAGTATTTAAGCAGTGGAGCCTGCAGCACTGCATTAGCACTCGCCTTACTTTTTTCAGTCATTCCCCCTCTCATCAACATGCATTTGTTCATCTCTAGTGCAGTGAATCAGACTAAACCAGGTTAAAGCGAAGGTCAAATGTGCACGGATGCTGTTAATCTAATTGTTGTCATTCTGCCTGCATAAGATGCTGATCCTCCAGGAGACACTTAACTTTGTTTGCAGAATACATCCAAGCATCTCTGTTGGCGTCCGCCGCTTTGTGTGCAAATTCCAAGTAAATGTATTTGACTCACGAAAGATCAACAAGCCCATTGAGCCCCGTTGGTGCATGTGGAAAACAAAAAGATTTATTCTGTGCTCGCTGCTGTTCATCACACTGTGGCACTCATCTTTTTCTCTCCACTTCAAATTTCACTCAGCTCCCGTTTCTTCATTTGCATCCTCCGCTTCCCATTCATTTCTTTTTCTCATTGTGCCTTCTGTCTCGTTTCTCGCAACACTTCTCCCTCTCTTCATTTATCACAACGCCATCCCTCTTTCATCTCCGTCTGCACCTCTCTGCCTCTGTTTTTCTCTTGTTTCTGAGCCGGTGAAGGTCATTTTAGCGTTAAGGCCGAGATACAGTGAAGCAGACTCCGTATACGCGCGTATATGCCCGTATACGCGCGTATACGGAGCCTCTGCTACAGCTCGGCTGATGTTCTCGCGTAGATTCTCGTGTTTTCGCTCCAAATTCTACGTCATTTCCTCCGTACCGTCACTTCCGATCGTCACTTCCGGTAGTTTTTCGCTCCACGGAGAGGACTCAACTGAGCTCGCTGATTGGTCACTTTGACACGCCTACTGAAATGATTGACAGATTTCAGTCAGCTCAAAGTGAAACCTATCGTGAGCAGCTCGCTCAGACTTCTGCGGTGTTCTGATACGGTCTTTCTACTATATATGTTATAAAAAGTTCTCTCAGAAATAAAAATAATAACAGGGAGTGCTTTTCCTGCAGCCCACAGCCCACCACAGCCCACCAGGGAATATATAAAACATCGCGCACCCAGGTAGGACCTGAATTCATTCATTTCATTCATCGAGTGAACGGAGGAAGAAGCGGTTACTTGACTTTAGGCAAAAAAACAAAAGAAAAGGCCCGATCAGCGATAAAAAAGAGGAATTTATTTCATTTGTGTAACATACAAAACAGTCCGGCGCCGGGGAAGTTTAGGTCAGACACCGCGCATCGCGTATGCGAATCGCGTATGCGTAGTAAAAAAATACTTTTGCGCGTACTTGCCCTGAGGGGCTACGCGGGGCTACGCTGCGTACGGGGCATACGTACGCTGCGTATTGGCGTATCGTGAGGACGCTCGAGTGTATCTCGCCCTTTAGAGACAACGATGATGCTGTGTGCAACTGCTGCAGGGTCCAAATAGATGGATGGATGCATTAAACTACCCCTGGTTTCAGTAGAGGTTCATCTTGGCTCACAATCCCATTGATTTAAATTACAGAACCGTTATTGTCCTTTTGAATAAAATGTGTTCAACTTTACTTCAATGAGAGAGCACAGCTTTGCAGTTTTCCCACGCTGCAGGCAGGCATAAGAAATGGATTACACTTTGTTTTGGTCTGATTTATTGTTTCCATGGAAAATATAAATGGTGATGACATGCCTGACTGGTCAGTGGTAACAAAGTAATGTCCTTGTCAGATTCAGCAGCACAAGCACACTGTAATGTTTTGTCACATTACTTAAGCAAAAACACCATCCAGCAAATATTCAGCAGGAACATTTTATCACCACTGCGGTAGAAAGCAGGATGCAACTTTATTAAATTTAAAAAAAGCAAAACTACAGTATACCTTTTGTTTCCAGTTTTAACAATAATCTATAGCTGCTTTAATTAACAATCAAAGCAAACCTGCTTCTTTTAATTCTGTCTTCTATAAATGCATTTATTTATTTATTTACGCAGATTTTTTTATTGCCTGTTTTATGAACATCTTTGGAATCAGCTTGATTTAAAACATTGTCCACAGCTAATCAAACTGAATAAAATAAAATAAAAACAGCCTTTTTCACAGAATTGTACAGATATTTGGTGTGTTTGCAGTTGAGAGTCATCAGCCATATTCTGAAAGTATCTGTCTTTAAAAGTTGGGCTTGTCAGGTGTTGGATGATAAATGTTCTTTCAACAAGTTTTTAATATTATCTAATTTAATGACCAGGGTTTTTTTGGGTTTATAAAGCTTACAGGTAAAAATGTTCCTATTTGGTTGTGTCAAATTGACACAAACTGCTAGTTTCAGCGTTTTCTTTTACTGATCAGCACTTTGTACCGTACTGTTTTTATTTGGATTGATTTATCTTTAATTTGGTTTTGGACTGAATTGGATTTTGGGTTTGGACTTGGTAAAACATTTGAATCCTGCTTTTTTTAGTCTTTTTTTTTTTCTTTCAACGTCATAACTGCATTGAGAAATGCAAAACTTATAGAAACCTTTATTTTTTGTAGCTTTTTTTGTTGATAATAAATAAACAACAATCTGCTTACATTGTAAAGAAAAGAAAAATACTATAATGTCACTTTGATTTGTGATATGTGCTGCTGATTATCCATGTTGCTGATCTCATGCTGCTGATTGTTTCATGCTGCTGTGTTCATTCCTGCTCACCTGCTCACACAGACTCAAATGTTTGTGCATTGTTTTGTGCTATTAGTGCTTAGTGTATATTTAGTTTATAGCTTAGATCCTTATTTACTGTTTCTTTTTACAATTTATATTTTGCTATTATTGGGTGTGACTGGGACCCTATGCACACAATTTCCTTCCACCTCATGTACCACATATGATGTGAATGATAATAAAACCTACTTGAACTTGAACATCACCACACTAAAACATATCATCCTACAAAACACCTGCTGCAATTTTTGCTATTGTAATTTTTTATATTTGTAATTTCTACTTGTAATTTTGCTATTACAATTGTTGCTATTACTATTTTAGCATCCATTATTATGCTGCGGCATTTTCTTTTTCAATCTGACCTACATCATGGACTGCACTGCATGCTCAGGAAGTATTGAACCAAGGACAAAGATGTCTGCTTTTCTTTGCAAGCTACACACATGCACACACACGCACAAAGCTTCACAAAAAAAGTGGCAAAAAGAAAAGCTGAAGTGTGTGTGGATTTGCCAAAAAACGTCAGTTCTCCTGCTGTGCCTTTGACATAAAACTATTTTTTCTTGCCTTTATTCTCTGTAAAAGCTTGATAATAAAAACAAGTTTAAACTGACTCACAGTTGTTGTTTTTTGAAAAATCAGTTTTTTTTTGTTTGTTTCCTTAAATGAAAATAAAGTGAGAGCTGAAGAGGAGTTTTAACTCTTCTTCTGCTGATAATCTTGGGAATTAAAGGATAGGAGTCATCAGCCCTTGTGGATGTAATTTGACAGTTTGATACAGATTAGTGACACTCACTACTCAGATAACAAGAAGGGTGTCCCATCCTTCTGCACCTGAGGTTTGGGTTACTGTACAGTAATATGAATAAAAAATAGCTTTTCTCCACCCGTGTCTGTCAAACCGATGGCTTCACTGCTTGGATTTCCCGAAAGACTAAAACCAGGGTGACCCTGACATTTACACTCTAATGAAAACAATCACAGGGAATATGTTTATCTGCTCAGCTGTGGTCAACTGAAACAAATTGTGATCTTTGAAAAAGGCCACGCACTCGAGTGAGTAATCACCTCTGGCAATGCGCACCATTTAGCTGTAACCATTTCAGCTGTGTTTGACCCGTGCCTCTGCAGCCATAATGGCTCACAGTTTACAAAAATGAAACAGAATGAAGTCAATTCTATTTTATATTTAGAGATATTGGTACAAACATGTCGACCTAATTCTGTATTTATTCTCATTTTGTTTTTACATATGTATCTGCACAATGACTTCTTGTACAGCCTGTGTCATTTCATAAATTTTCTGGGGCATTTCTTACAATCATAGATGTTAGTTATGATCTTAATATTTTGTTTTTTCCCAAATTTCTCTTGTCACACACACATTCTAGCTGTATGCTACATGCTCTTCTTTACTAGTCCCCCATCCACAGGGTTTTGAGTTAGTTGGAAATCACCAAACAGGAAACGGAGACAAGTACAAATACTTTTATTTTGACAGGTATTGGAAATTGTAAGCGTTTTTGTCTGAGGAGGAGAAAATGATCCCACAGAGGCGTGTAGGCAAATGGAGGAGTCTTGACAAGTTCTTAAGTTTTGTAGAGTAGGTTGTTTCACAGAGGGAGGTACAGTAGTCTCCACATCCACTATTGAACATTCTTATGGAGAAACCTTATACAGTAGTGACAAGCATGCTCACACAGGTGTTTAGATTCAGGTGTTTATCAGATACACACTCAGTTGGGTTGTGGTGGCCACCATATCTTGTATAATCATGTACCATATAAAATACTTTCTAATGATGTTATATATATCATTATACTGTATATGCTGTTTTGTTGTTGTGGTTTCTAGGTTTTGTCTTTTTTTTCCCCGCAGGTCTAGAGGCAGATTTCAATGATGTTGATTTGTATACTCTTTATACCTCTCTCTCTCCTCTACTCCTATCGCCTTTCTCTTTCACCCTTCTCTCACTTTCCTAGCTTTGTTTTCTTCTTTGTCTTTTCATCCCCATGTCCATTACATCTTAAACAAACCCAAAGCAAATTCTAATAAAGTTTTATTTACATATCTAGTGGAGCATGAAGGCCAGCCATAATGCTCTGCTTGTGAATGTAAATCTGCTAGGTATCACCTCAATACTCAGACAAAATTTTGAGTGCCACAATGTCGAAGAGGACAAGGGGAAAAAACATTTCGATACTTGAGCTAATCTTAAAGAACTATCAAAATTTTCACCATAAAATCCAAGTACACTAAACAACATAAACAACTTCTGCCTTGACTTCTTCAAAATTAAGGCAAATTTAATATTGTTACATCACCAACAATATTTATAGTGGAAGTAGTGTGCTGGGTCGGTGGGCAGGATACTTCGAAGACCTCCTCAATCCCACTGGCCTGTTGAGGAAGCGGAGCCTGGGGACTTTGGGTCGGGCTCTCCAGTCTCTGGTGCTGAGGTCACCGAGGTGGTTAAGGGTATGT
This sequence comes from Garcialebias charrua, assembly GCA_038048925.1. Classification (NCBI taxonomy): domain Eukaryota; kingdom Metazoa; phylum Chordata; class Actinopteri; order Cyprinodontiformes; family Rivulidae; genus Garcialebias; species Garcialebias charrua. Next base: position 29,305 of record JBBPBX010004118.1, on the reverse strand, counting down.
GGGAGTTTGCCCAACCAGTCTATGTGTGCTTTGTGGACTTGGAGAAGGCATTCGGCGGAATCCCTCGGGGAGCCCTGTGGAGGGTACTCTGGGAGTATGGAATACTAGGCCCTTTGATATGGTGTGGTAGGTCCATGTATGACCGGTGTCAGAGCTTGGTACACATTGCCGGCAGTCATTCAGGCTCATTCCCAGTGAGAGTTGGACTCCGCCAAGGTTGCCCTTTGACACCGATTCTGTTCATAACTTTTATGGACAGAATTTCTAGGTGCAGCCAAGGTGTTGAGGAGATCCATTTTGGTGGCCTTAGGATCACTTCTCTGTTTTTTGCAGATGATGTGGTCCGATTGCCTTCATCAGGTCGTGATCTACAGCTTTCATTGGAGTGGTTTGCAGCTGAGTGTGACGCAGCAGGGATGAGGATCAGTTCCTCCAAATATGAGGCCATGGTCTTGAGCCGGAAAAGGGTAGAGTGCCCTCTCCGGGTCGGGGTGGAGGTCCTGCCCCCAAGTGGAGGAGTTTAAGTATGTTGGGGTCTTGTTCATGAACGAAGGAAAAATTGAACGTGAGATTGATAGGTGTATAGGTGCAGCGTCGGCAGTGAAGCGGGCGCTGTACCGGTCTGTCGTGGTGAAGAGAGAGCTGAATCAAATGGCAAAGCTCTCAATTTACCGGTCAAGCTACGTTCCTACCCTCATCTATGGTCATGAGCTTTGGGTTGTGACAGAAAGAATGAGATCACGGATACAAGCGGCTGAAATGAGTTTTCTCCGCAGGGGATCTGGGCTCTCCCTTAGAGATAGAGTGAAAAGCTCAGTCATCCAGGAGGGACTCGGAGTAGAGCCGCTGCTTCTCCACATCGAGAGGACCCAGTTGAGGTAGTTCGGGCATTTGGTCAGGATGCCTCCTGGATGCATCCCTGGTGAGGTGTTCCGGGCATGTCCCACCGAGAGGAGACCCAGAGGAAGACCCAGGACATGCTGGAGGGACTATGTTTCTCGGCTGGCCTGGGAAGGCCTTGGGATTCCCCCAGAGGAGCTAAGTGGCTGGGGAGAGGGAAGTCTGGGCCTCCTTACTTAGGCTGCCTCTGCGACCCGACCCCGGATAAGCGAAATGAAATGGATGGTAACATCAATGAAAAAAATTTCCATTCATATTCAGAAATTCCACAAAGATACGTTTGCTACACATATCTTAAAACGTATAAATGATTGGAATGGGAAAAGAGAGACGATAACAATAAATAAATAACTACAGGTAAATAAGAAAGAAAACTTATGTAAAGACGATGGCAACAAAAAACAGTTCAAACTGTTCATGTTTTAATTAAGTGGATTTCTTCGTTTGATTTTTGATTTTTTTTCGGTATGGATGCAAAACACCTACTTTTTATTGTCCATAGCAGAGTTAAGAGGGGATTTGGAAATACACTCTTCCCTCTCTACTTTACGGTTCAGTTTTCACTGACTCCTTCTGTCACGGTTTTTCAAAATAAGATTGGACATTACACACAACTGGCTGATTGCTTGGTGAGCCACATGATTGGCATGTAATTTTTATTTAAAATAAATTATTTTATTTAGCACCTGTTGCACCTCTGTGCAGCCCATGCTGTAGAATTCATTAATTTATTCAACCTTTATTTATACATGTTAATCCCATTGAGCCTTGAGGACTCATTTACAAGAGATATACCTAATTTTAACAAAGAGTGATGACAACAGTGGACAACAACAACAATGGACAATCATAAAGGATGCATACAAATTAGGGATGCACCAATCCACTTTTTTAAACTTCCGATCCGATCCCATACCTACATATGGATATCAGCTGATACCGATACTATTCCGATATCATCATCCAAATAAATTTTATATGAGGCTGTAATAGCTACTTCTGGCACTTGGCAAAACAGGTCGCATCTCATTTTGCTCCTCTCCTCCCTAAAGCTTCCCTCCTCCCTGCTTTTGCATTTTTGTCTCGTCTGTAACTCTTCAGTGCTCACTCAAACCATTTAGAAATGGATTTAATTGCGTGAGCTGTTTCCTCTATTGATAAAATTTTTTCCACGAAGCGCACCGGACCAGGAGAGCCGGCTTGCCCCCTCGACACGCATGCGGTGGGGTACATTATGGACTCGTGGGGCGACTGGAAGTTAATGTGTCTGACTGTTCTTTCTGTCGAAGACGTGGAAGATTTGTGGATTACAGTATTGGAATATTGGTAGCTGCTGCTCTGCTTTTTGGCATTTGCAGAGGTTTCTGCTACTGGAAGCTGAGGAAGGCTGCCGCGGCGATCAACGCGCTGGCGAAACTTCCTGCTCAACAAGATTCTTTGATCCGGGCTATGACCTCAACGACCCAGCTGTTGTACTAGCTGAACCGCACGATGGGAGCAGTGGTGGACAGCCGCGGACCTGCAGTGCGTTTTGGGACTCGTTTACAGCCGTCCGGCCTCCATCAGGGCACAGATGGGGATTTGTAGCTCGGAACCTCACATGATTCGGCGATTTGGACCCAGACAGCACCTGGACTTCAAGGCTGCAGTCAAAGTACACTGTAGCCTGGCCTGAAAATAAATAAAGTAACTTATCTAATCGGGACTCTGAGCAACCTTGGAAAGAGGCTGACTGAAAACTTCTCCTGGAGTCGAAAGCTGTTGAGAACTCGCTGCCCCCCCTCCCCCCAGAGGTCTCTGTGTGCATTCAGATGGAGCCGAGCTGAGGCCATCTACAGACTGTGCTTATCTGAAATGATTACTCACGGACTATCTCCCTGCTTGCCATCTAATGCAACATGTCTTGTCTTTATCCGTGCTGAAGCTGGTAGAGTTTTTTCGACTTTATCATAGAGTGTCCTAAGACAAAATGTGATAGATTCTTTTTTTGAATACCAAGATTATCCGACTGTATGTTCCTTTTTCCATATCTGATTGTTGGTGGCGCGGTTTTATACTGCTGCGGCTTCCGTGCGCACGTCCCTCTTCGGATGGTGCGCGCGCCAATTGCAAAACTTTGTACCTTGGTGCAAATATGCCAATAAAGATATATTCTATTCTATTCTATTCTATGATCTCCTACAGGCAAGTACAAGTTGTACAAATATATGCATACATGTCCAAAAAGGTAACTTGAGTTAAGTTTTCTCAATGTGTTGAAAATGTTTATTTTGAAAATATGCCATGTAAACAATACATTTGTATAAAATAAATAAAAGCGACCCATTTGGATATTTTAAATAAACGTCACTCTTTACAATAAACAAACTATACTAACAATAATAAAATCTTAATAAATACAATAACAGCCAGAACCAAAACAATAATCAGCAACAGACCGTTTACAATCTAACTAATTAAGTTTTAAAGACCAACTTGTCCATATTTTCTGCTAAAAGCACAGATCTAGTTGCAGTGAATATCTCCAGCGGTGGAGAAAACCACTCACTAACAACAGGTGGCAGGAATAAGGAGGTAGAACTTTGCTAATTTTGCAGTGTGGCTGTATTTGACCTCATTACTCACTCACAACCTCTTGGACCTGCTCCCACAGGTGGGACCGGTCCATTGAAAAGTTCAGAGTTCAGTCATCACTTACTGCTTAGCTGCAGGTAATCTCTGGTGGATTTCCCTGAACAGGAGGAAGACTCAGCTGCTATCTTTGTACCAGACTGGAAATAAAACACAAATAAGTAAAAATAATGAGTTAATAAGATTATAACTTTAAATTTAAAAAAGCTAACTAGATAATACCTCTTCTTGAACAGTTATGAGTTGGTTTAATCTCTCTGTTGTCATCATCATCATCAGGAAAGGGCTTTAATCTGGTCCAGAACTTGTTGACAATATTAGTTTTAGCTTTTTCATAAAGTGCTGAACTTTTTGACTGAAGGGTTGATGTGATGGATGTCATAGCGGTGCTCAAGAACTTTAAAGCCGGCGCATCAACAACATTTGGACGTAGTTCCAGAGCTTTAAAAACTCCTACAATTCGTGTTATTGCTCTGGACTGATCTGAATTACCTGATGAAGGTTGTTTAAATGCTGCTGTCATCGATGCTTGCAACAAGCTGTTTTCTTGCTTGTAGAAGAGACGTTCACATTTGAATTATATCATTTCAAGCGCGTTAACAAGTTAGACGTGTTGCTGCTGCAAATCCAATCTCTGTGAAACAACTTCGACACACAGCTTTGGATTTGTGCTTGTCTTTTAACAAGAAAGCCATAATGTTCCTAAACAGGACACCACCACGAGAGGCAAGGCTGCTAATGCTACGCGTAATGCAAGATTAAAGCACTGTGCTGAAACACATGTAGGAATGTTAGTTCCATGGCAGATAATCTCTCGTTAATAAAATTTAATGAGTGAAAAAATGACCGAAACGGTACGCACGTGGACCGAACCAAACGTGCCGTAACGAAACGGTTCGGTACACCCACGTGTACCGTTACACCAATACTACTAACACACCAATTTTTAATGCACAATCTGTAAAACTGTCCAAGTTGTAGCCATTTTTGTGCTTCCCAAGGCCAGTTGTCTCGAGCCGCCATCTTAAATTTTTGATACATTTCTGGAAGATTCATTAAAATTTGCCCAGTGCTTTATGAAATACAGGGAACCCCCGACCTACGAACGAGTTCCGGACCTAAGGACCGTTCGCAGCTCGATTCTGCCGTATCTAGGGGGTGAAAATAGCGTCCCGTTCGTAGGTCCTGGTTTTCGTTCGTAGGTCGCGGAAATACCGCTAACGGAGCGCCGCACACATATTTATCGGCATGAGACTGAACAAGCAGACATACTGGGCCATAAACATGCACAGAACTTTATTTACAAACACTTATCTAACACATTAAACCACACATTCATCCATAAACACACACAGTAACTGTACATCAGTAACTTAACATCAGAACTGCAGCAAATCAGGTAGATTGTGACCTACAAAATGATGTCAACCATGAACCCTTCTCAAAGAGCATCTTTTAACATCAGAACAGCAGCAAAATCAGCAGGAACTCACATCAGCAAAATGATGTCAACAATGACACATGAGCACTTCTCAAAGAGCATCTTTTAACATCAGAACAGCAGCAAAATCAGCAGGAACTCACATCAGCAAAATGATGTCAACAATGACACATGAGCACTTCTCAAAGAGCATCTTTTAACATCAGAACAGCAGCAAAATCAGCAGGAACTCACATCAGCAAATGATGTCAACAATGAAACATCAACACTTCTCAAAGTGCAGCTTTTAACATCAGAACTGCAGCAAATCTGCATAAAACCACATGCATCCATCCATCCATCCATCAGCAAAATGATGTCAACCATGAACCATTAGCACTTCTCAAAGAGCAGCTTTTAACATCAGAACAGCAGCAAATCAGGAACTCAGATCCATCCATCCATCAATCCATCAGCAGCATCACATCTATCAGAAACATGTTGCAACCATCATGTTTTTGAAACCAGTGCGTAGATGTGTGTCCATGTGCATGAGAAAGAAGTCCATGAACTCAGAAAAAGCTAGAAGCAGCAGAAAAATGAAACAAAATTGCCTTACTTTGACTGAAGTGTAGGTAGACAGATGATGTTTTTCTCATGATCAAACCTGCATCTGATGGAACTGCTTAGCCATTGCTCAACAATGAATGTTGGGAGCATTTTAGGCCAGCTGTTCGTTCAGGCAGGTGTCAGTTCAGGTGTGTGGTCCTGATGTGAGCAGGTCTGTGCATCACATGAAGTTTTTTTGGTTATGAAAATTAATGCTAATGTTCACAAATGAATGCTAACGTGCAAACGTTTGCTTTCGTCTAAAAAATATTAGTTTGTAATTTAGGTACAGTACCTGTCCGTTCGATGACCCGTTGAAAATTAGCGTAGGGTAGCGTACAGGGTACGTGCTAACGTGCTAATTCCTAAGGAGCAAAAATGAAAATTAATGCTGCTAACGTTGACAAATGAATGCTAACGTGCTAACGTTAGCTTTCGTCTAAAAATGCTAAATGTAAATTTATTACCTGTTCGTTCGTTGTGTTGTTTGTTCGTTGTGTTGTTTATTCGTTTGTTCGTTCGTTGTTCGTATGTTCACTCTCGCCGTAACTATCCACCAGGACGGACAAAATGGCTGCAGACATTTAAATAGTACCGCTTTACCTGTACGGATCCCTCCGCCGCCAGGTGCACTGCGGCTGTGTGTACATCCGTTCATACGTTGGATGTAACTGGGACCCTGTGTACATAATCTCGTTTTCAACACATGTACTACATGCGGTGCAAATGACAATAAATTCTCTCTGACTCTCTGACTCTGATCCGCCGGAAGCCCAGCCCCCCTCTCTCGCTGGCGGTACTTTTCCACTGTCATGCGCAGTGTCATGCCCATGCCCAACAAACAACAGTCAAGGAAATCCCCTCCCCCACCTGGCCGCTTGCCGTACTGACGCAGTTACGCCGTAGCTCGATTATATACTTGTAATAGGGCTCGTTCGTAGGTCGTGCATCAGTATGCCGTAGCTCAATTATATATTTTAACTTGGTTCATTCGTAGGTCACGAATTTTTTGTCGTACGTCGATGGCATTCTTTAAAATTGCTCGTTCGTAGGTCCAGGGGTGCCGTAGGTCGATGGAGTCGTAGGTCGGGGGTTGGGTGTATTTTGGTAATAAACACAGATTGAGATGTGCTGCCTCTCCGCCTTTGTCTTTCAGTGGCTGGCAAGAATAATTCTACAGTATTGTAGATTAATTATTTGGGATATTTTCTGTTATCCAGGCTCATCCCCATGAAATAGGAGAGCTGAGTTTGAGGGTGTTCGGGATTTGTTTTCATATTGGAGAGTTACCTTATCAGTCAGTCCACTGCGGTGCAACATATGATATATGGGAATTGCGCCCCCGCACAGTTCACCTGAAGCAATACAATCACGCATTTTAAGGCAAGTGAGCGTCAGCGTCACCAGGGGGCCCCGCCTCCTTGGTATAAAAGACGGTGACGCCTCACGTTCGGTCTCTTTTTGCACTTCACCTCGCTTCACACCTGAACTTCGCAGGATAACGGACGACGAGGCGGACAATGAGGAGGAGGGAGACGCTGAAGATTTCTCCCAGAGAACCGTGGCAGTACAAGCTGAGTCGGATGGGTCCACTCCTGCTTTGTTCGAACTGTGCCGCAGAGCTGCAGAGGCACTGAAGGTAACTTGGCCAGAACCCCTACCTCGACGACAGTTAACGAGGTTAGCGGGGAACTACTTCTTTGCCAAGCAACAGGCCTCTGTGAGACACAGGATGTCTGTCTTTCCTGACTTTTTGACAGAGCTAACACGCTCATGGACAGAACCGAGAGCGCCCTTGACACTTCTACTCTCCCAGTTCCTGGACATCTTGAGCATGGAGTCAGCAGGCCTGGCCCACATCCCGCAGATGGACGAGACTTTGGCCACACACTTGGCCCCAAAGACTTCAAGCTTGAAGCCCACACTGCCCAGCAAGCCATGCTGCGTGTCAGCTCTTCAACTTGAAAAGAGCTACCGCGCTCAAGGCCTCGCGGCTCGCTCCCTCAACGCCGCCTCCATGCTGCAGGCTTATCAGGCCGAGAAGCTACAGGAGCTGTAGCAGACCACGTCAAAGAAAAAAGCAGCTGAGATCTTGGACGAAGCACGCAGAGCAGCAGACTTCATACTACGCCTCACCGGAACAGCAGCCATCGCCCAGAGGAAGTGTATGGCTGAAACGGTGATTGCACAACGCCATTTATGGCTAACTTTGACTGATCTCCCTGAGAGCCAGCGTTCCTCGTTCCTCCTCCACACCATAGAACCATCAGGCCTGTTCGACGGGGCCCTGGAGAGGATCCAGAGCAGATGTGATCAGAGGAGAAAACAAGAGGAGGCCTTATGTGAAGGCATGCCCAGAAAACATTTCTCGCAAGCCAGAGACTCGAGTAGCCAAAAATGCTCACAGCATTGCCACCACTCTCTCACACGACGCCCAGCTCAGAGAAGGCCGACGCTCGAGGTCGACCAATGGCCAAAACCCGCCTCAGAGCAGCATGGACGCGCTCCTCAGACAAGCCAGGCTTGGGCAAAGCAGAGGTTCGTCCCACGCCAGACGGGGCACCCCAGAACTTCTTCAGCGGTGCAAGAGAGAAAGCAGAAGTCAGTCTGATCCAGAGCTGTTCCTGCACCATCACAGGCACTTTCACCCATTGGGAAAAAGAAAGGCCAAACTTTTACCGCCAGTATCTGTGTTAAAGAAACCCAGATTAACTGGTCCAGAATGTTTAAACACACAAAAACTCTCAAATGTTTGTGTAATAAAGAGAAATTGTTGTTTGCACATGACAATAAAGTCTCAAACTGTTCAAAATGTTCTGTGTCACGACTCAGCATTAAAGGGAAAACCCTACCATTTTTTAATGCAAACAGAGTCAATAAAGAGTGCGGGAAGCCGTCTCACACAGTCGGCCAACCCCCCTCTATTAAGGGCCAGTTTACACGGCGCGTATTTTGAGTGTAACCGCTACTTTCTCTTTGCGACTTTGCTTATCGCCTACACGACGCTGCTGGCCCCCCTCGATGACACCGATACTTTTCTGACCCTGCTCTCAAGGTGGAAGTTTTTCGCTGACCCCCCGCTGATAATGTAAACATCTCCCGTGGAGCTTTTGTTTGAACACATGCGCGCAGCTCGCACGCGCAGACAGTCTGACATTTCACGTGTCACGTTGCAAAATATAACAGTTTAACAATAATAAACAGTATTTATGTTGGCGTGGGAGATGTAAATTTATCTGAACTACAGTATCTATCTGGACTCGTTACATTTTTTTAACAGTGCTTAACGTGCTGTGAAAATGAAGACACCAGGTTTATTTTTTATTTATTTATTTATTCAGCACCACAAACTTTACGTAACACAAACACTGAGAATTAAACTGAACACACTATTAAAACACGTGAACCGAACTGTAACTACGTTAATGAACTGGACTCTTGCTGTGTGTTCATCTGGACCCATCAGAACCGCCGAACCATCAGCCTGTTGGAACGACAGCTCCACCTGGCAGAAATAAATAAATAAATAAATAAAAACTCAGTTGTTGTGTGATCAAAGTAAACAAGAGCAAACATTATATTAAGAACGTTGATTTACCTGCTGTAAGTCAGCTGTTTATCACAGAGTAATGTCCGGTTCTGGTCCACAGCCCGCTCAGCGGTTCTGGTCCACAGTCCACTCAGCGTCTGTCTGGTGTGGAGCTTGGTAGATGAAGAGAGTCCCGCTTGGTGTCAAATCTGTTGACTCTTATCCAAATTCCAGCTTTAACTTGTTGTTAACTTGTTGACAACAACTTGTAGTTAGCTGATTTTAGCCAGAGAGGAAAACAGACGAGGCAGCTGCTCTGTTTACCTCAGGCAGCGCATGCGCAGTAGTGAAGGTTCCAATAATCACAGCGCCATCTAACGGCCCAGCATGGTAACTACAGTTAAATCATGAGGACGGGGGGTGGAGGGGGAGAGAGTCGTATCCACAGAATTCGACCGTGTCAACGCAAAACTTTTCACCTAATTAACATACCCAAAACATCCGTTTCCCCCACACAGTGTCCGTGTAAACAGGGCCTAAGACTCTGTCTATCAACACTAGAAGTCCCAGAGAAGGGTCATTCAACATTTCTACCTTTGGAACCCAGAGACGGGTCGAGTGACCCAAAGGATTTTAGCTAACATCCTATAATGAGCTGTTAACAGGCGCTTTTGTTTTGTAAATAAGGCCATTACTGGCGCACCACAGGAGGGGGCACGCTTAACCAATTTGACTAAGGCTGCGCTTTTTTGCGCAAGTGAACTTGGCTTCTAAATCCCCCGGTCCCTTTCAGTGGGCTACATATGTTGGTCCGTCACTTGACCTCAGGTCATGTGACCTGTGTCGGTCCGTCAGTTTACCTCAGGTCATGTGACCTGTGTCGGTCCGTCAGTTGACTTCATGTCGTGTGACCTGTGTCGTTTTGTCAGTTGACCTCAGGTCATAAGACCTGTGTTGGTCCGTCACTTGACCTCAGGTCCTGTGACCTGTGTCGGTCTGTCAGTTGACCTCAGGTCATGTGACCTATGTCGGTCCATCAGTTGACCTCTGGTCATGTGACCTGTGTCGGTCCGTCAGTTGACTTCATGTCGTGTGACCTGTGTCGTTTTGTCAGTTGACCTCAGGTCATGTGACTTGTGTCGGTCCGTCAGTTGACCTCAGGTCATGTGACCTGTGTTGGTACGTCAGTTGACCTCATGCCGTGTGACCTGTGTCGGTCCATCAGTTGACTTCATGTCATGTGACCTGTGTCGTTGTGTCAGTTGACCTCAGGTCATGTGACCTGTGTTGGTTCGTCACTTGACCTCAGGTCATGTGACCTCTGTCGTTGTGTCAGTTGACCTCAGGTCATGTGACCTGTGTTGGTACGTCAGTTGACCTCATGCCATGTGACCTGTGTCGGTCCATCAGTTGACTTCATGTCATGTGACCTGTGTCGTTGTGTTAGTTGACCTCAGGTCATGTGACCTGTGTTGGTACGTCAGTTGACCTCATGCCATGTGACCTGTGTCGGTCCATCAGTTGACCTCAGGTCATGTGACCTATGTCAGTCCATCAGTTGACCTCAGGTCATGTGACCTGTGTCGGTCCGTCACTTGACCTCAGGTCATGTGACCTATGTCGGTCCGTCAGTTGACCTCAGGTCATGTGACCTGTGTCGGTACGTCAGTTGACCTCATGCCGTGTGACCTGTGTCGGTCCGTCAGTTGACCTCATGTCGAGTGACCAGTGTCGGTCCATCAGTTGACTTCATGTCGTGTGACCTATGTCGGTCCGTCAGTTGACCTCAGGTCATGTGACCTGTGTTGGTCTGTCACTTGACCTCAGGTCATGTGACCTGTGTCGGTCCCTCAGTTGACCTCATGTCATGTGACCTATGTTGGTCCGTCAGTTGACTTCATGTTGTGTGACCTGTGTTGGTCCGTCACTTGACCTTAGGTCATGTGACCTGTGTTGGTCCGTCACTTGACCTCAGGTCATGTGACCTGTGTTGGTCCGTCAGTTCACCTCAGGTCATGTGACCTATGTCGGTCCGTCACTTGACCTCAGGTCATGTGACCTGTGTCGGTCAGTCAGTTGACCTCAGGTCATGTGAGCTGTGTCGGTCCGTCAGTTGACCTCAGGTCATGTGACCTGTGTCGGTACGTCAGTTGACCTCATGTCGTGTGACCTGTGTCGGTCCGTCAGTTGACCTCATGTCGAGTGACCAGTGTCGGTCCATCAGTTGACTTCATGTCGTGTGACCTATGTCGGTCCGTCAGTTGACCTCAGGTCATGTGACCTGTGTCGGTCAGTCAGTTGACCTCAGGTCATGTGACCTGTGTCGGTCCGTCAGTTGACCTCAGGTCATGTGACCTGTGTCGGTACGTCAGTTGACCTCATGCCGTGTGACCTGTGTCGGTACGTCAGTTGACCTCATGCCGTGTGACCTGTGTCGGTCCGTCAGTTGACCTCATGTCGAGTGACCAGTGTCGTTCCATCAGTTGACTTCATGTTGTGTGACCTATGTCGGTCCGTCAGTTGACCTCAGGTCATGTGACCCGTGTTGGTCCGTCAGTTGACCTCATGTCGTGTGACCAGTGTCGGTCCGTCAGTTGACTTCATGTCATGTGACTTGTGTCGTTTTGTCAGTTGACCTCAGGTCATGTGACCTGTGTTGGTCCGTCACTTGACCTCAGGTCATGTGACCTGTGTCGGTCCGTCACTTGATCTCATGTCATTTGACCTGTGTCGGTCTGTCAGTTGACTTCATGTCGTGTGACCTGTGTTGGTCTGTCACTTGACCTCAGGTCATGTGACCTGTGTTGGTCCGTCACTTGACCTCAGGTCATGTGACCTGTGTCAGTCTGTCAGTTGACCTCATGTCATGTGACCTGTGTCGGTCCGTCAGTTGACCTCATGTCGTGTGACCTATGTCGGTCCATCAGTTGACTTCAGGTCATGTGACCAGTGTCGGTCCGTCAGTTGACTTCATATCATGTGACTTCATGTCATGTGACTTGTGTCGTTTTGTCAGTTGACCTCAGGTCATGTGACCTGTGTTGGTCCGTCACTTGATCTCATGTCATGTGACCTGTGTTGGTCTGTCAGTTGACTTCATGTCGTGTGACCTATGTCGGTCCGTCAGTTGACCTCAGGTCATGTGACCTGTGTCGGTCCGTCAGTTGACCTCAGGTCATGTGACCTGTGTCGGTCCGTCAGTTGACCTCATGTCGTGTGACCTATGTCGGTCCGTCAGTTGACTTCATGTCATGTGACCTGTGTCGGTCCGTCAGGTGACGGACAACAATAGGTCAAGCATGTTTTAGAACACAGCAATGGGCCACCTGCATGTGCCGGCACGCACCGTATATACATGTGCCAAGGACAAGGAGAGAGACAGTACTTGTAAGCAAAATAATTTATTTGACAGAACATCAAAGTTACAGGATAGTCAGCACAGCAGAATAAGACAATTTTATGCATAAAATTGTTCTGGAGCAGACAAAGCTTTCCGTTCAGTGGATGTCCCAAAATGTTCAACTGTGAGATAACTTCAGGGTCTGTTATGTGTGAATTCAGGTCAGGGCCTCTCTTCTGACTAAGGGGGGAAGTGCAAGCAGAGTCTTACTTACCTGGTGGAAACATTGGAATGCAGTCTGTGCAGTCTGGTGTGGTGGGGGTGTCTGAGTTGTGTGCACGCATATTTATAACAAAAGGCAGTTAATGGCCCACTAATGTGGACCCACTAATGGCCCACTAATGGTTGGTTTGGACTAAGGGTCTTTTGACCCTCTTTCAGGACTTCTGGGGGGAGGTTGAAAATCCTGGGACTTCTAGTGTCAAAGGGCCCAATGAGCCTACATGGAGGGGCAGGGGGCGATCTGTCACAGTCAGACCCCTCGCCCCCACTAGAGGGACAAACAAGCCCTCACCTGAGCAGAGAGTAAGGGACCACTCACACACTTCCACCTCACCTGACACAAATGAAGTCTCGAGTAAACATGCCCTCCAGGCTCGCCACTCACGTGAGAGCCTGGGCAGCATGCAGCCCATCACAATGGGTCATGGGTACCATAGTTCAGTGTTTTGCAAGCTTTTTTGAGCCAAGGCACCGTGTTTTCATTGAAAAAATCCCGAGGTACACCACCAACCAAAATTGTAAACATAGATACACTGTATCCGCCTATATTAAATATATAGTCATTCTTATCAAAGTGTATTGAATAGGAATGAAATAAACACAAAAATTTATTTTTATCATATTTTATATTTCTTATTTCAAATTGCACTTAACATGTCTTCAAAAATACACCCGAACAGTACCACAACAATGTGGTCTTAAATTTAAAGAGGTTGTAGAAAGGGGGAGGGGGGCTTTTTTTGATAATTTCCAAGGTACACTTGACGATCACCCGCGGCACACTAGTGTACCTAGACACAATGGTTGAAAAACACTGCCGTGGTTCACGGATACAGACTACAATGCTTCAGACATCCATCCCCCTTCTCGGGAGTGATTACGTCAACAATGAGCTCAGCTCGCGCCCCCATCCTAAGAGAGGAAATACACTTGCTGCTACAAAAAGGAGCAGTCAGGGCTGTTCCTCCTCAGGAGGTAAACAAGGGCTACTACAGCAAATACTTTGTAATCCCAAAGAAAGAGGGGGACCTGAGGCCGATCATGGATTAAAGACTTTTGAACAGACGACCAAGATCATTCAAATTCACAATGTTAACATTGCGTCAGGTGATTCACTCTGTACGCCCGGGGGACTATTTCTGCACAGTGGACCTGTGGGACGCATATTTTCATATCAGCATCCTGCCAAACCACAGAAAATTCCTGCATTTTGCATTTGAGAACACAACATACAAATATTTAGTCCTACCTTTCGGCCTCTCGACCGTCCCGAGGGTATTTACAAAATGACTCGAAGCTGCCCTAGCTCCCATTAGGATCCAAGGCATCAGAGTTATGGATTATCTGGACGATTTATTGATCTTGACGAGCTCCAAGGAGCAAGCAAGTTTACACACAGATTGAGTGAGGTCACACCTTCAATCCATGGGTTTTGTGATAAACTCAGAGAAAAGTCATCTGTCCCCATCCCAGGACATTGTTTTCCTGGGATTGAGGCTGAACTCTGTTCTGTACAGAGCGAGACTTTAAGAAAAATGAATATCAGACCTCCAGCTCTGCTTGGCCGACACTCAAGCTCTGTCAACGTCTTCTGGGCCTCATGGCAGCAGGAATCGCTGTAATTCATCAGGGCTTATTAAAAATGCATCCGTTTCAGATTTGGACACACAGACAACAGCAGCTCACCCCCCGCAACAAACAGGGGGGGTTCAGAGTCGACGCAGACTATCTGAAAGCCCTGCAGCCATGGAGAAGTACTGCTGCACTCAGCAAGGGTGTTCCACTGGGCAGAGTGTTATCTCGGACCCTTGTGACGACAGACGCCTCAAAGTCTGGGTGGAGGGGTCTTTGCCAAAATCAGCACGCAAGATGTATATGGTACCAGCAGGAGACTCAGCTCCACATCAATCAGCTGGAGCTGATGGCTGTGTTCCTGTCTCTCAAACACTTCTACAAGAAAGGTCTGATCACATGTCAACATGTTTTGATAAGATCGGACAACAAGTACGTGATAGCGCACGTAAACAGAGGGGGGGACACGATCCCCCCTCCTGCTGTTGACCCAGAATCTTTTCAAATGGTGCAGCTCACGAGTGCTGTCACTCAGAGCAACACACCTGCTGGGGGAGCTGAACTACAGGGCAGACCAAAGGTGGGCAAATGAACGCTAGGGAGCGCTAAAGCGCTATTCCGCTTACAGTGGACCTAAACTTTTTGTCAGCGTTTTTGTGAATTGACTAACTTTTATAATTCATAAGCGGATTTCTGCTATTTTTATTTAAAATGCAGTACCGCTAATAACTAATTATCTATCAGTAAAAAAGAAAAAACCTATTTTACAGGCTTTTAAACTGCTAACAGACAGACGGAGCAATGCATATTCTGGTGATGTGGTCCGTGAGCAGTCGTCCGGAGCAGTCGTCCGGTTGGTTGATTTATGAGCGGGGCCCGCCCCAACGGGCCCTGGCTATTGGCTACTCTACTACTGTCATGTGACAAGAAAGACATGATTGGTCAAGTTAGCAGCCGCCAGTGTTTTCTCTGCAGCCTTATTGCTCGAACAGTGAGTAGACGTTAACAACATGGAGGGTGAACAACAACAACAAGTTATGGATGTTCCTCAGCGGCCTGTGGATGAACCACGTGTGGAAGAAGGATCTTCATCCGCTGTGGCTGAGGAAGTCACCGAAGAGAGTCCAGAGTGTCACCCGTGGCCACACCTGAAGGACTATTTCATTTTTGACTCGAAAGATAAGTTGAATGAAAAGTCTATGTACTTTCAGTGTGTCTTGTGCCAACCAAAACAAACGTTAATCAAAGGACAGTTGAGGAGTCTTTTCAATCTGAAGTCGCATGTCAGCCGAAAACATCCAACACACGCTGCGCAGTTCGAGTTGGCAGTGAAGTCCGGGTCCTTACGTGGAAAACACAGACTTTCTGTGGAGAGCAGTGTCAGCAGCAGCCACTCACAACCAAAGAAAGCACGGCAGGCCAGCCTCACTGAAACTTTCTTTAAATCATCCTCCACTGCCGTAAAGCAGTCTATGGTGGACACACAGATTGTCGACTTGTTTGTCCACAATATGCTACCGCTGCGTGTAGTGGAGTCTCCCACCTTCGTTGGCCTGATCAAGCTGTTAAACCCCAGTAAGTCATCAATGTCTCGACGCACCCTAGGCAGGAGGATTTCGGCCCGCCATGGACAGCTGGAAGAGCATCTGACGAGGTATATATATATATACAAGTATTTTTTTTTAGAATGGTGTTCTGTACGTCATATTTACTGTATGTTATTATATGTATCCATCCACTCATGACACAGGCTGTTGTTAAACTTAAAATCTGAGTGAAGAACAAGAACAACAAAATGGCAGAGGCTGATGTTAGACCACCCCCCTCCCTATTGTTTACTTTACTTCTTCAGACAGAGCAGGTCCTCCCTTCCCCCCTCCCCCCTCATCAGGTAGCACATCTACTGTTCTGTTTGAGTAGAAACACTAGCTGTTAGTCTTAGGGTTTTTGACAAAAACATTTTGCAATAAATAAATAGCTTTTCTTTTTTGTCAAGTATTTTCTTTTTAACAAGTTTTTTTTTTTAGAATGGTGTTCTACGTCATATTTACTGTATGTTAATATATGTATCCATCCACTCATGACACAGGCTGTTGTTAAACTTAAAATCTGAGTGAAGAACAAGAACAACAAAATGGCAGAGGCTGATGTTAGACCACCCCCCTCCCTATTGTTTACTTTACTATCTTCAGACAGAGCAGGTCCTCCCCCCTCTCCCCCCCTCCCCCCTCATCAGGTAGCACATCTACTGTTCTGTTTGAGTAGAAACACTAGCTGTTAGTCTTAGGGTTTTTGACAAAAACATTTTGCAATAAATAAATAGCTTTTCTTTTTTGTCAAGTATTTTCTTTTTAACAAGTTTTTTTTTTTAGAATGGTGTTCTACGTCATATTTACTGTATGTTAATATATGTATCCATCCACTCATGACACAGGCTGTTGTTAAACTTAAAATCTGAGTGAAGAACAAGAACAACAAAATGGCAGAGGCTGATGTTAGACCACCCCCCTCCCTCCTATTGTTTACTTTACTATCTTCAGACAGAGCAGGTCCTCCCCCCCTCCCCCCTCCCCCCTCATCAGGCAGCACATCTACTGTTCTGTTTGAGTAGAAACACTAGCTGTTAGTCTTAGGGTTTTTGACAAAAACATTTTGCAATAAATAAATAGCTTTTCTTTTTTGTCAAAATATGAATATATGTTTCATCTATCTGTCATTTATCAACTTTCTGAATTGTAATATTTAATAATATGTGTGTGTGTTACAAATTTATTTAATAATGCATTATTTTTGTATACAGTTTGCTGAAGAACATCCCATGGATTGCAACTACTGCAGACTGCTGGTCTGCACACAACAAGTCGTATCTGGGGATGACTGCACATTGGCTGGACCCTGAGACCCGTGCGAGGCAACATGCTGTCCTGGCCTGTACGAGAATCAAAGGACGCCACACCTTTGATGTTCTTGCTCAAGCTATGATGGACACTCATTATAAGTTCAACATACAAGACAAGGTGATCCGGACTACAACGGACAATGCAAAAAACTTTGTGAAGGCCTTTGTACAGTTTGGTTCAGAGGCTGAAGTCTTGCCAGACATTCGTGAGGCTGCTGGTGATCCAGATGATGAGATCATCCAGGTTGCAGATCCAGAGGCTGGGCACGAAGACGTGGTGGTGGAGTACATCTCTGTTGATGCCATCCTTGATGAGCCCAGTGGCGTGGAACGCAACCTGCCTGTACACATGAAGTGTGCCGCCCATACTTTCAATTTGGTAGCGAGTGTAGATGCTGACAAGGCTCTTGAAAGTGCTCCATTCAAGTCAGCCTACAGGAAGTCCATGGCTAAGGCACAGGGACTGTGGAATCTTCAGAACCGCAGCACAGTGGCAGCAGACAGCATATTTGATGCTCTGAAGAGGAGGCTGGTGGTTCCCAACAGCACCAGATGGAACTCCATGTATGACTCTGTTCTCGTGCTCAACAAAGTCTTGGAGCAAAATAGGGTCGCTCTCCACAGTGTGATGACACAGCAGAAGCTCCAGACCTTCATCGACTCAGATGTCAGCTTCCTGAATGAGTACGCCCAGGTGATGTCCAGTGTTGCGAAGGCCTTGGATAAAGTCCAGGGAGAAGACCAGGCGTATCTTGGTAGTCTTCTGCCAACAGTAGCGGCTACGATGATGAGGTTGAGGGAAGCCAAGTCAAAACATCTTGTGTACTGCAGTCCACTGATCGATGCACTATTGGCAGGCATTAAGAAAAGGTTTGGGCACCTTCTACAAGATCAGGAGTGCCAGCTGGCTGCTGCCTTTCATCCCAAGTTTCGCCTGTTCTGGCTGGAGAAATTTGATAGCAGCCAGGTTGGCAGAGTGGTTAAAGCCATGGAGTCTGTCATAAAAACAGCCCTGGAGCAAGCACCCTGTGATGTGGCCAGCAACTCCCCCAGCAATGATGATGATGATGAGGGAGAAGATGATCTCTTCAGCAGCATCCGGCCTATTGAAAGCCGGAGCAAGAGGTCACTGAAGTCCAAAGCACAGAGCATTGTAAAGACCTGGTTGGAGACAACCCCAAAGGATGTGTTGACCGATGCTGCCTTTTTGGGTGAGCAGGTACTCATCAATCTGTTCACCAAATATAACACACCCATCCCCTCCAGTGCAGCAGTTGAACGCCTGTTCTCGATGGGAAAGGACATTTTGAGGGCCAAGAGAGCCAGCTTGTCTGACACCAATTTTGAAGTGTTGATTTTTATGAGAGGCAACCAGCATCACATGGAGGAGATGAGCACAGAAGAACAGTCAGAGTAGCCTGAAGTTGAGGAAGGGCAGGGAATAAAACTGTTACACTAAGTGACTAAAAACATTTTTTTTTCTATTTCTCATGTTTTATAATCAAAAAAGGCGTTCAATACAAGATCAACTGGACTTTATTTGTTGCAGAAAACGTTTCACCCTTTATCCAAAAGGCTTTTTCAATCCAGAATGGCAGCTGTGAGACTGAGAAGAAGTTTTATACTAATAAAA
This sequence comes from Garcialebias charrua, assembly GCA_038048925.1. Taxonomy (NCBI): domain Eukaryota; kingdom Metazoa; phylum Chordata; class Actinopteri; order Cyprinodontiformes; family Rivulidae; genus Garcialebias; species Garcialebias charrua. The sequence goes on along the minus strand of JBBPBX010004118.1, from coordinate 10,490 downwards.
CGCATAAAACTTCAGTCTCACAGCTGCCATTCTGAACGTTTTCTGCAACAAATAAAGTCCAGTTGATCTTGTATTGAACGCCTTTTTTGATTTTATCATGTCCTGGACGACTGAGAATTTTCACCAGCTTATGTTTTATAGGCATTTTGTTGTGTATATACTTTTTATATTTTTATATATTTGTTTAATCACATTGTGTTTATTTACTCATGGCCACCACAATTTTTGAGTAGATGTGTTTTCAGTAATACAGTAAAATAGTGTCTGGAAATGTTTTTTTATTTCTTCTTTATTTCTTTCCAAAGAAAATCAAGGTTTTCATGCATGCACATGACATGTGCACAGAAATTAACAAGCACAAATTCACAGCTTTTTCATTTTGTGGCTTTTTTGTACCCATTAAAGTAGATGAAAACTTTACGGCATATATACTGTATTCATTGTAATTGTTTTTAGAATGACACACATGTAAGTTCAGTTGAAGTTCTATATATCTGCATGTAGATTTACTTATTGCAAATAAATGAGTGTTCCTCCACACAAAATTTGTTTTCACTGCTGTTTCAAATACTGTACTTAAAAAAAATACAGAAAAAGCTGACATTAGACGTGATAAATGCAGTCAGTGTACTGTATACGGCCCTTTAAAAAGATTTTCTGTGAATTTTATACTATAACTATTTACATGTCTTAACCACATTTTGTAATAAAAAATAAATCATTAAATAATAAACTAATATAATAAACTTTATTTGTATAGCACCTTCCTACAATGCCTTGCATTGACCAAGGTGCTTAACAGGACAGAAAATATAAAAACCGGTACAATAAATCGGTGAATGAATGGAAACAAATAAAAATGCTACATACTATACCAAATTTATAAAAGTTACACACTGAAAGCTTTTTTGAACATCATAAATGATTGGAGTCAGAGGCAGAAATTATTTAAAAAATAAAATAAAAATATGTCAGCTTGAGCTTCCTTCCAAACCAATGAGTTCAAAATTAAATAAAAAAATAAGAGGTTGGTTGAATGAATGAAGATAAATTATTTAAAGCTCTTATCTTATGCTGATAAAGACAGACATCTAGTGGTCAAATGGAGCAACAGCAAGGAAAGTTTTATTCCTCCATGCTCTGCTGTAGTGCCCCATAATGCATTGCAACGCTCCAGTTTTCCAGAAAACAGTTAAAATAACTTCTTTATCAATGCATTTTTAATGAAAAATCTAAACAAAACAAAAAAAGACAAAGAAACACAGCAATCCTGAAGTCAACAACACATTAAACAATTTTACATTTTTGTACATTGACCGAAAAATGTATGTAAGGAGATGACATCCCAGTCGATTCGGTGTCAAGAGGTAATATAAGGTGTAGTCATGCACCACTAGTTGGCAGTGTAGTGCAAATATTGCATTACTTGCTGGCTTCCAAATGTTGAATAGCGGTTTAAATTAGCTTCCCCTAATTTTCTTAAGACAGTTGTGCTTTTGAAATTGTGGACCTAAAAAAATTAATAAGCGTTTTAGAAATTGTGGAACTAATATTTTAATTAGCGTTGCCCACCCATTATGGGTGGATGGCTGGTATTGTAAAGCGCTTTTGAGCTCCTTACAGGGGGCTGGAAAGCGCTACTGTATATAAATAAGCTCCATTTACCATTTACCATCAGGTCGTGATCTACGGCTTTCCCTGGAGCGGTTTGCAGCCGAGTGTGATGCGGCCGGTATGAGGATCAGTTCCTCCAAATCCAAGGCCATGGTTTTGAGCCGGAAAAGGGTCTCTCCGGGTCGGGGAGGAGGTCCTGCGCCAGGTGGAGTTTAAGTATCTCGGGGTCTTGTTCACAAATAAGGGAAAACTGGAGCGTGAGATTGATAGGCGGATAGGTGCAGCGTCCGCAGTGAAGCGGGCGCTGTACCGGTCTGTCGTGGTGAAGAGAGAGCTGAGTCAAAAGGCAAAGCTCTCAATTTACCGATCGATCTACGTTCCCACCCTCATCTATGGTCATGAGCTTTGGGTTGTGACCGAAAGAACGAGATCTTGGATACAAGCGGCTGAAATGAGTTTTCTCCGCAGGGTGTCTGGACTCTCCCTTAGAGATAGGGTGAGAAGCTCAGTCATCCGGGAGGGACTCAGAGTAGAGCCGCTGCTTCTCCACATCGAGAGGAGCCAGTTGAGGTGGCTCGGGCATCTGGTTAGGATGCCTCCTGGACGCCTCCCTGGTGAGGTGTTCTGGGCATGTCCCACGGGAGGAGACCCAGAGGAAGACCCAGGACACGCTGGAGGGACTATGTTTCTCGGCTGGCCTGGGAATGCCTTGGGATTCCCCCGAAGGAGCTGGTCCAAGCTGCTGGGGAGAGAGAAGTATGGGCCTCCTTACTTAGGCTGCTACCCCCGCAACCCGACCCCGTATAAACAGAAGAGAATGGATGGATGGATAATGGAAGGCGCTGGACTCACCATATGATATCCAAGATTCCGTGACGTGAAGAAAATCCAACTCCTCGTCTTTTTTTTTTGTCTTTTTTTTATTTTCATAGATTCCCAAGGAAGTATACTTTACAGAACTTTTAAGTATTTAACAGAAAAACGTCCAATATAAAAAGTCACTATATCACAAAATGAACGTCATCATTTAAAATATATTGGACAATTATAGCATTGTCTTATGAAAGTCAAGACAAAATTACAACTTCACTTCCCTGAGAAAATTTATAATGTAATTAGTAAATAGTGTGAAAAAAAGAACAAATTTAAAAAGTCAAAAAGCAACCCACACATAGCGATAAATAAAAAAATAAAAAATAAAAAACAACCAAAACATACAAAATAAAAACACAACAATGTTGAGTGGTTAAACTAAGGAGAGTGGATTATCTGGGTGATTTTATCAAGTTTGTTTTCAAAAAATGAAATCAATTCTTTTAAGTTTTACATAGTCCATCCAATTCTGCCACCACTGACAGAATTGTTCAGTCTTGTAGTTGAGAAAGGCTGTTATTTTTTACATTTTATATATATTAAATGTTATGTCGATCCAGTCATCTAAGGTAGGTTTGTCTTGTGATAACCATTTTCTTGTAATGTTTTTCTTACTTGCTGTTAATAAAATAGTCATCAAATATATATTTTTTTGAAGACTCTTGAGGAATTATTCCAAAATACATAAGCTTGATTTCCAAAGGAATGTTCTGCTTGAAAATTTCTTGTAACTCTTTCCAATAATCTTTTATAATTGGGCAGTCCCAAAAGACATGATAATGGTTTGCATCTTGATTTCCACATTTTCTCCAGCATATAGGAGGATTTCCATCATAGTGGCTTTTCTGAGCAGGTGTGATAAAAAATCTTACTAAATTTTTCCATCCATATTCTTGCCATTGTAAGGATTTATTATATGTCCATTGGTTTCTCCACATTAGTGTCCATTCCTCCTCTGTTATTGTTAAATTGCCCTCGCTTTCCCATCTTGCTTTAATGTGTAGTGTTGAATTGTTTTTTAGATCTGTTAAGTTTTTATATATAAGTGAAATAATTTTCCCTGTGATTTTTGATTTGTAGGCATTAATAAAGATTTCCATTAGGTTTATATTCTTATCAGTAATTGGCTCAATTTTTTGATTAACAAAGTTTCTTATTTGTAAATATCGATTAAAGTCCTGTTTGTCCAGAGAATATTTCCTCTTAAGAGTTTCGAAATCATCTAAGATTTTGTTGTTCATTATTGTGTGAATGCCAACAAGGCATTCACACTATAGAGATTGTGTTTATATTTATTATTGTGTGAATGCCAACAAGGCATTCACACTATAGAGATTGTGTTTATATTTATTGTGTGAATGCCAACAAGGCATTCACACTATAGAGATTGTGTTTATATTTGTGTGAATGCCAACAAGGCATTCACACTATAGAGATTGTGTTTATATTTGTGTGAATGCCAACAAGGCATTCACACTATAGAGATTGTGTTTATATTTATTGTGTGAATGCCAACAAGGCATTCACACTATAGAGATTGTGTTTATATTTATAGTTACTATCTTCATTCCGTACGTTTTTTGGCATGTAACTACTCGCACAGTTTTGGTGCCATTTCAACAATTCATATATCAAAATGTTCAGCTCATTCAGGACAATCCGGCTATGACTTTTGGTAATGCTGCAACTTTAGCTTTTTGAATTATTTAGCGTTTTCGGCCATTTTTTTCCCATTGAAAATGAATGGAGCTAAAATGAAATGGCATGTTGGGGGCTTTATCATATCCTAAATCTCACCAAATTTGGCAGACTCATCACTTAGACATGGGGGAGTAATAAATTATCAACACCTCACATTTTCATATATGCTGAAGGGGCGTGGCCTGACCTCAAGTTTAGGCATCTCGCCATGAAAAACGCAACACTAATAGCACCTACACGAAAACCGTCTAATACATCAAACCTTCAGTGATTGACCCACAACCGGTCCCCTACAATACTGAATGGTCAAATCATGACATTAATTAAGCCACGCCCCCTCACAACAGGAAGTGTACAGTTATACATTGAACGTCCCGATCGGACACCTGTTACCTAATCAGCGGGACGGTCTGTCCAGTGACCGAAGACATGTTGCTGTAACAAGCTTTCCAACACTGACCGTTTTGGGTGGAGCATGTGGGCGTGGCGATGTGGCGAATCAGCCGTCACGCCGTCACAAACGAAACACTAATAGCACCTACACGAAAACAGTCTAATACATCAAACCTTCAGTGATTGACCCACATCCGGTCCCCTGCAATACTGAATGGTCAAATCATGACAATAATTAAGCCACGCCCCCTCACAACAGGAAGTGTACAGTTGTACATTGAACATCCCGATCGGACACCTGTTACCTAATCAGCGTGACGGTCTGTCCAGTGACCGAAGACATGTTGCTGTAACAAGCTTTCCACGACTGGTTGTTTTGGGTGGAGCATGTGGGCGTGGCGATGTGGCGAATCAGACGTAACGCCGTCACAATACGTTTGGCCTTTTGGGAGCTTTATCATATCCCAAAACTCACCAAATTTGGCAGACTCGTCAGGACTGGTGAAAAATTACATATTTTGGGGGCGTGGCCAAAATTGCAACAGAAAGGGCTCAAGAGCGCCACCTAGAATATTTCAAATTACCCTCCGCATTGGCCTTAGTTTCACGTAGGATCATGAAATTTGGTACACCTCCCCGATTCACCAAGGCGCACAGAAAACCCTCTGGCACCAACGTTGTACGATGAAAGGAAAGGCGACCTTTTCGGCCATTTTTATCCCATTGAAAATGAATGGAGCTAAAATGAAATAGCATTTTGGGGGCTTTTTCATATCCCAAAACTCACCAAAATTGGCAGACTCATCAGGACTGGTGAACAATTACATATTTTGGGGGCGTGACCAAAATTTCAAAAGAAACGGCTCAAGAGCGCCACCTAGAAAATTTCAAACTACTCTCCGCATTGGCCTTAGTTTCACGTAGGATCATGAAATTTGGTACACTTGTCCAATTCATCAAGACGTACAGAAAACCCTCTGGCATCAACGTTGTACGATAAATGGGAAGGCGGCCATTTTGGAATGTGGACCAAATCGGGTGCACGCATTGGGTGCCGAACGGGTACGGGAAAGGCACGAGAGCGTTTCAGGGTGGACCAGCTCGACTTCCCGCGGTCGCCGCGAGAAGGGCGGAGCGGCGCTAAGGCATTCACACGTGCATTTTCGCAGGAAATGCGGTTTTTCTAGTTGTGTGAATGCCAACAAGGCATTCACACTATAGAGATTGTGTTTATATTTATTATTTATAGATGTTACTATCTTCATTCCGTACGTTTTTTGGCATGTAACTACTCGCACAGTTTTGGTGCCATTTCAACAATTCATATATCAAAATGTCCAGCTCGTTCAGGACAATCCGGCTATGACTTTTGGTAATGCTGCAACTTTAGCTTTTTGAATTATTTAGCCTTTTCGGCCATTTTTTTCCCATTGAAAATGAATGGAGCTAAAATGAAATGGCATGTTGGGGGCTTTATCATATCCTAAATCTCACCAAATTTGGCAGACTCATCACTCAGACATGGGGGAGTAAAAAATGATCAAAACCTCACGTTTTCATATATGCTGAAGGGGCGTGGCCTGGCCTCAAAATTAGGCATCTCGCCATGAAAAACGAAACACTAATAGCACCTACACGAAAACCGTCTAATACATCAAACCTTCAGTGATTGACCCACAACCGGTCCCTTACAATACTGAATGGTCAAATCATGACATTAATTAAGCCACGCCCCCTCACAACAGGAAGTGTACAGTTATACATTGAACGTCCCGATCGGACACCTGTTACCTAATCAGCGGGACGGTCTGTCCAGTGACCGAAGACATGTTGCTGTAACAAGCTTTCCAACACTGACCGTTTTGGGTGGAGCATGTGGGCGTGGCGATGTGGCGAATCAGCCGTCACGCCGTCACAAACGAAACACTAATAGCACCTACACGAAAACAGTCTAATACATCAAACCTTCAGTGATTGACCCACATCCGGTCCCCTGCAATACTGAATGGTCAAATCATGACAATAATTAAGCCACGCCCCCTCACAACAGGAAGTGTACAGTTGTACATTGAACATCCCGATCGGACACCTGTTACCTAATCAGCGTGACGGTCTGTCCAGTGACCGAAGACATGTTGCTGTAACAAGCTTTCCACGACTGGTTGTTTTGGGTGGAGCATGTGGGCGTGGCGATGTGGCGAATCAGACGTAACGCCGTCACAATACGTTTGGCCTTTTGGGAGCTTTATCATATCCCAAAACTCACCAAATTTGGCAGACTCGTCAGGACTGGTGAACGATTACATATTTTGGGGGCGTGGCCAAAATTGCAACAGAAACGGCTCAAGAGCGCCACCTAGAATATTTCAAACTACCCTCCGCATTGGCCTTAGTTTCACGTAGGATCATGAAATTTGGTACACTTGTCCAATTCACCAAGACGCACAGAAAACCCTCTGGCATCAACGTTGTACGATAAATGGGAAGGCGGCCATTTTGGAATGTGGACCAAATTGGGTGCGTGCATTGGGTGCCGAAAGGGTACGGGAAAGGCACGAGAGCGTTTCAGGGTGGACCAGCTGGACTTCCCGCGGTCGCCGCGAGAAGGGCGGAGCGGCGCTAAGGCATTCACACGTGCATTTTCGCAGGAAATGCGGTTTTTCTAGTTGTGTGAATGCCAACAAGGCATTCACACTATAGAGATTGTGTTTATATTTATAGTTACTATCTTCATTCCGTACGTTTTTTGGCATGTAACTACTCGTACAGTTTTGGTGCGATTTCAACAATTCATATATCAAAATGTTCAGCTCATTTAGGACAATCCGGCTATGACTTTTGGTAATGCTGCAACTTTAGCTTTTTGAGATATTCAGCCTTTTCGGCCATCTTTTTCCCATTGAAAATGAATGGAGCTAAAATGAAATGGCCGTTTGGAGGCTTTATCATATCCTAAATCTTACCAAATTTGGCAGACTCATCACTCAGACATGGGGGAGTAAAAAAATATCAAAACCTCACGTTTTCATATATTATGAAGGGGCGTGGCCTGGCCTCAAAGTTAGGCATCTCGCCATGAAAAACGAAACACTTATAGCACCTACACGAAAACCGTCTAATACATCAAACCTTCAGTGATTGACCCACATCCCGTCCCCTGCAATACTGAATGGTCAAATCATGACATTATTTAAGCCCCGCCCCCTCACAACAGGAAGTGTACAGTTGTACATTGAACGTCCCGATCGGACACCTGTTACCTAATCAGCGTGACGGTCTGTCCAGTGACCGAAGACATGTTGCTGTAACAAGCTTTCCAACACTGACCGTTTTGGGTGGAGCATGTGGGCGTGGCAATGTGGCGAATCAGACGTAACGCCATCGCAAACGAAACACTAATAGCACCAACACGAAAACCGTCTAATACATCAAACCTTCAGTGATTGACCCACATCCGGTCCCCTGCAATACTGAATGGTCAAATCATGACATTAATTAAGCCACGCCCCCTCACAACAGGAAGTGTACAGTTGTACATTGAACGTCCCGATCGGACACCTGTTACCTAATCAGCGTGACGGTCTGTCCAGTGACCGAAGACATGTTGCTGTAACAAGCTTTCCACGACTGGTTGTTTTGGGTGGAGCATGTGGGCGTGGCGATGTGGCGAATCAGACGTAACGCCGTCACAATACGTTTGGCCTTTTGGGGGCTTTATCATATCCCAAAACTCACCAAATTTGGCAGACTCGTCAGGACTGGTGAAAAATTACATATTTTGGGGGCGTGGCCAAAATTTCAAAAGAAACGGCTCAAGAGCGCCACCTAGAAAATTTCAAACTACCCTCCGCATTGGCCTTAGTTTCACGTAGGATCATGAAATTTGGTACGCTTGTCCAATTCACCAAGACGCACAGAAAACCCTCTGGCGTCAACGTTGTACGATAAATGGGAAGGCGGCCATTTTGGAATGTGGACCAAATTGAGTGCACGCACTGGGTGCCGAACGGGTACGGGAAAGGCACGAGAGCGTTTCGGGGTGGACCAGCTCGACTTCCCGCGGTCGCCGCGAGAAGGGCGGAGCGGCGCTAAGGCATTCACACGTGCATTTTCGCAGGAAATGCGGTTTTTCTAGTTATTTATAGATGTTACTATCTTCATTCCGTACGTTTTTTGGCATGTAACTACTCGCACAGTTTTGGTGCCATTTCAACAATTCATATATCAAAATGTCCAGCTCGTTCAGGACAATCCGGCTATGACTTTTGGTAATGCTGCAACTTTAGCTTTTTGAATTATTTAGCCTTTTCGGCCATTTTTTTCCCATTGAAAATGAATGGAGCTAAAATGAAATGGCATGTTGGGGGCTTTATCATATCCTAAATCTCACCAAATTTGGCAGACTCATCACTCAGACATGGGGGAGTAAAAAATGATCAAAACCTCACGTTTTCATATATGCTGAAGGGGCGTGGCCTGGCCTCAAAATTAGGCATCTCGCCATGAAAAACGAAACACTAATAGCACCTACACGAAAACCGTCTAATACATCAAACCTTCAGTGATTGACCCACAACCGGTCCCTTACAATACTGAATGGTCAAATCATGACATTAATTAAGCCACGCCCCCTCACAACAGGAAGTGTACAGTTATACATTGAACGTCCCGATCGGACACCTGTTACCTAATCAGCGGGACGGTCTGTCCAGTGACCGAAGACATGTTGCTGTAACAAGCTTTCCAACACTGACCGTTTTGGGTGGAGCATGTGGGCGTGGCGATGTGGCGAATCAGCCGTCACGCCGTCACAAACGAAACACTAATAGCACCTACACGAAAACAGTCTAATACATCAAACCTTCAGTGATTGACCCACATCCGGTCCCCTGCAATACTGAATGGTCAAATCATGACAATAATTAAGCCACGCCCCCTCACAACAGGAAGTGTACAGTTGTACATTGAACATCCCGATCGGACACCTGTTACCTAATCAGCGTGACGGTCTGTCCAGTGACCGAAGACATGTTGCTGTAACAAGCTTTCCACGACTGGTTGTTTTGGGTGGAGCATGTGGGCGTGGCGATGTGGCGAATCAGACGTAACGCCGTCACAATACGTTTGGCCTTTTGGGAGCTTTATCATATCCCAAAACTCACCAAATTTGGCAGACTCGTCAGGACTGGTGAACGATTACATATTTTGGGGGCGTGGCCAAAATTGCAACAGAAAGGGCTCAAGAGCGCCACCTAGAAAATTTCAAACTACCCTCCGCATTGGCCTTAGTTTCACGTAGGATCATGAAATTTGGTACACTTGTCCAATTCACCAAGACGCACAGAAAACCCACTGGCGTCAACGTTGTACGATAAATGGGAAGGCGGCCATTTTGGAATGTGGACCAAATTGGGTGCGTGCATTGGGTGCCGAACGGGTACGGGAAAGGCACGAGAGTGTTTCGGGGTGGACCAGCTCGACTTCCCGCGGTCGCCGCGAGAAGGGCGGAGCGGCGCTAAGGCATTCACACGTGCATTTTCGCAGGAAATGCGGTTTTTCTAGTTGTGTGAATGCCAACAAGGCATTCACACTATAGAGATTGTGTTTATATTTATTATTATTATTATTCTTATATGTTACTATCTTCCGTCCGTACGTTTTTTGGCGTCCTACTCCTCCTACAGTTTTCGTGCCATTTCAACATGTCATATATCAAAATGTTCAGCTCGTTCAGGACAATCCAGCGATGACTTTTGGTAATGGTGCAACTTTAGCTTTTTGAGATATTTAGCCTTTTCGGCCATTTTTTTCCCATTGAAAATGAATGGAGCTAAAATGAAATGGCATTTTGGGGGCTTTATCGTATCCTAAAACTCACCAAATTTGGCAGACTCATCATTCAGACATGG
>JBBPBX010004117.1:31987-65263 GCA_038048925.1 Garcialebias charrua | reverse complement strand
AACATGAGTTATGGTGCATAACCTTCAGATTTCCAAATGATTTAAAGTTTACCGCAATGGGATTACCTACGAACAGTGCAGGATTAACAACCTTTATGGGATCATAATAATTTTTCTCTCACTTGCTGGATTACTTATCTGTATTTGTTATACAATACAATTTTCTTACCACACTTAATCTACTGTGTTGAAATTTTGGGGAAAGCATGTAAGACCACAACTACGCCCGTTTTTACTCAACAAAAAAGAGCAGTGAGGATAATTACAGGCAAACCATATTGTCATCCATCTAATATATTATTTGAACAACTTAAATTGTTAAAATTTTATGATTTGGTGGATTATAATATATTATTATTAATGTACAAAGCACAAAATGCCTTACTGCCTTCAAATGTTCAAAAGTTTTTTGTTAAGAGACTGAGTTGTTATAGTTTAAAGGGAACTGAGATTTTTGTTAAATCCCAATATAGAACCAGCCTAAAGGGACGAACCATTTCCATTCAGGGAGTTGATCTGTGGAATAAATTGGATAGTGATACTAAATATGCCAAATCTACAACTGTGTTTAAAAAAATTGTTAAATCAAAGATGTTGACTAAATACTAAAAAGGCTGTTGCTTTTTATATTGTATATTTACAGACCGGTGGCCCTCACCCCGATAGTCGCTAAATGTTTTGAGAAACTGGTCATGTCCCACATCAAGGCAACCGTCAACATCAACGAGGACCCTCATCAATACGCATACCGTGAGAACCGATCAACAGAGGACGCCATTTCTTCCGTGGTCCACACTGCTCTCACCCACCTGGATCAGAAGGACTCATACGTGCGTCTGCTCTTTGTGGACTTCACATCTGCCTTCAACACCATGATCCCCCAAACTCTGATAGACAAACTATCTACACTTGGACTAAGCCCCTCTATTTGTAACTGGGTACTAGACTTCTTAACAGACAGACCACAGTCCGTGAAGATCCACAACTTCTCCTCCTCCACCATAACCCTCAGCACTGGCTCTCCTCAGGGATGTGTGCTGAGCCCCCTTCTGTTCACTCTGCTCACATATGATTGTACAGCCACACTTCCAGGCTGTCATATTGTTAAGTTTGCAGATGATACAGCGGTGGTGGGATGCATCACAAACAATGATGAGTCCAGCTACAGACAGGAGGTGGAACACCTGGAGAGCTGGTGCAAAGAGAATAATCTTCACATGAATGTGAAGAAGACAAAGGAGATGATTGTGGACTTCAGAAGGAACAAACACACCCACGCCCCACTGAAAATAGGTGGGTCTGCAGTGGAAGTGGTCTCCAGCTACAAATACTTGGGTGTACACATGAATGATAACCTCAGCTGGAGCAACAACACCACCAGCCTGATCAAGAAAGGTCATCAGAGACTCTACTTCCTCAGACGGCTGAGACGTGCTGGTCTGAGCAGCCCAGTTCTCACCTCGTTCTACAGGTGTGCAGTGGAGAGCGTCCTGTGCTCCAGCATCAACGTGTGGCATGGAGGCTGCACAGTTGAAGAGAGGAAAGCTCTACAGAGAGTGGTGAAGGCTGCACAGAAGTCTGTTGGAGTCAGTCTCCCCACCATCACAGACATTTACACCTCCAGATGCAGGAAAAGAGCCACCTGCATCATGAAAGACCTCACTCATCCAGCACACTCACTCTTTGCCCCACTCCCCTCAGGACGGAGGTTGAGGAGCATCAAGTGTAGAACCACTAGACTGAGGAACAGCTTCTACCCTGAGGCTGTTAGACTCATGAATAAATAAAAATAAATAAAATAAACACTGCAAAATATCACATCATGCTGATGCTGATCTGTTTTCTTGTTGCTGTGTTCATCTGTGTTCATCTGTGACCATCTGCTCATACAAACTCATGTTCGTGCTGCTGTTTATTCCCACTATATTAGGCTTAGTGTATTACTAGTTGATGTTTTTCTTAGTTAGTTCTCGATGTTATTACTGTTTTTCTCTTTCATTTGTTGTTGGATGTAACTGGGACCTCGTGTACATAATCTCGTTTTCATCTCATGTACCACATGCGGTGCAAATGACAATAAAGACTCTCTGACTCTGACTCTGATATATATATATACATACATACATACATACAGGTAGTCCCCGGCTTACGAACGAGTACCGTACCTACGGGCCGGGCCGTTCGTAAGTCGAAAATTCGTAAGTAAATAAAAAACTATATATATATTTTATTTATTTATAAATAAATAGATGTACAGTACTGTACAGTCACCAAGCACTTAGCCTATCCTAACACAGTTTTTAAAGATGAAGGAGTGAGTTGAGTTGTCTCCCTTTCACATAAAGGGAGCTAGCTCCCTTTATGTGAATGGAGCCTGCTCGGGAGGAGGGAGACAATTCAACTCACTCCTTAACTGTGTTAGGATAGGCTAAGTGCTTGGTAACTGTACAGTACTGTACATTTATTTATTTATTTATTTTTTTAAATGTTTTAATGAGATGCGTTCGTAAGTCCGAAACGTCGTAAGTTGGGGGCGTCGTAAGTCGAGGACTACCTGTATATACTGTACTGTACAGTATATGTAAAGAGGCTTCCTGACTACTCACTGTGTGTTGTTGCTTTTGAGTGGAATTACGGAGCACGCAGTCTGCCCCAGTCGAACCTGGTGGGTTCTGGAGGTGATAGAAGGTCGTAACCGTGACTGGAACTCAAATCCACACAAGGTTAACTCTGTTTGACCATCAGGAGGAGCCGTCCGTGGGAAGAACTGCATTTAAAAATAGATATGTTTCTGCATCACATTATACGCTCGTAGTTGAAAGTTTCCTGTCCTGGATTAAAGACCAGAACTCACCCCTGTTAGACCAGGTGGGCAGGAATCGTTTTTCCAGAGGCTTTGGCAGTCGCTCTCCCACAAACACACTCCAGAGCACCACCCACAGCCCATGAACTTTGGGGCTGACAGACACATGGCACAGGTCATAAAGTGCTGACAGCCTGGCCCTCTTTGGGGCACCTGAATCATCTAAACAACAAATTATTGGAATTTATTTCACTTCGTATATTTGTACATTTCAAAGAAAAAATCACCAAATTGCCCCTTCTTTACTCACACCCCAAACACAACTCAATCTTTCTCTTGAAAATAAACCCGCATGCAAATGCTCAGTCAACGGTGAAAAGGAAGAAGCAAGTAAAGATGATGGATGGATGACATAATGATGTAGATGTGTGAGGGAAAAGGAAGGTCAGGAGCAGCTCGTCTGTGGGAAAATGTCACTAACTTTGGGATGAACTTTGCAACTTAAAAACTTTTTTGTCTTTAAAAAAAAGATACGACAAAAGGAGATGGGTAAAAATACTGAAATAGAAATACAGCAAAAGGTAAAAATACTGAAATAGAAATACAGTACAGCAAAATGACCATTCACAGTGCAGTCAATGCTAACAAGGCAAGAGTTTATGCCGCCATCTTGGTAGGGTCTACATGATATGAACGTGAACGTAAATGCCTGATTTAAAAAAATAATTTAGTCAAGGAGCCAAATATTTTGTAGTTATTTGTTTTTATTACCAGAACGTGAACGTCAAAGAATGTGTTTTTCCCCCTGATAAATCAGTACTATAATACACTTTTAATATCTATGGGCTGGTCGCTCAGACTGCTATAATTACTGTAAAGCAGGATACTGATGGTAGGTCTAACCACTAACTGACAGCGCATCAACAATATTATTAAGATAAAAATTAGTAACGACGTAAATAAATAGGTTACAAACCTGTTTTACATTTTTATTGATAAAATCTTAAAGCTAACAAATGCTCAAATTGTAAAATAATAATATAATAATGGTCAAATCTCTGTTTTTCACATCTAAATACTGAAATCCAGAAAAATATTTAAAAAGCCTCCATTATAAGCATGTTATTAGTCTAAGTGCAAATACCTACAGACACTGGCAGCAGAGCTCTGGTTAGACTAAACAGATTTTAGAAACTTAAATACCATTTAATAAACTGGTCTATAATAATGTAATGTAATTAACAGCACTGATCATTTTATCACTGAGTTGAATATTAATAAACTGCTATGAGTGACAGCTGTAAAGGTCTAGTTTATATGATTTTGATCTTATGATGGATCCATGAGTGCAAGTTAAATAGTGTGTGGGTCTGCATTTTGCCCCCACTAATTTTTGACTGGGGAGGCTCATTAGTTCTTGTCACCTTTTCTTTACAGTATACACAATTTATGTTTATTTAGGTAAATTAAAGCAATTGTTTATTAACTAATTAATTAAATATGTATTTTTTTTTGACAGACTACACAGACTATCCACAAGACATTAACAGTGAGTGACTTTGGCAGTAAACATTTCACAGTGAAGGGTGTAGCACCAAGCAATATGGCAGCCACAACACCTACCTAACGTTACTGGTCATTCCTGTGCATTTATATTTCAGTGGGGGGAAAGGGTCTTTAAATGTTTTCTTGTTTTCTTATTACGAGCAAGTGGCATGAGACATTCCTTTATTGTCCTCAACTAAATAAAAGATTTAAAAACTTTATTTTACCATAAATATGTTAGCCTTTTTCATCAATCTTTCAAAGTATAAATGTCACAACTTCTTGTTCCTTTGCATGACAGCCTAGCTTGTTAAAGGCCAGGGTAATGAGGCTTATCCAAATAATGAATAATTCAGCACCACCTAATAGCCATCCAGACAGACTAAACACTCGTGCACCTCTCAAAGCATCACAAAAAGACGACTCAGTTTCAGTGCAACCGGACCCGACTGACGGGTCTTTGAACGTCAGGAGGAAAATTTACTCCAGAGTGCTCTTTGTACAGTGACAATCAACATAACTCAATACAGTACAGGTGTGCAAAATATGAGTTGGAGTACATTGTGGTTGTACCTTGTCTCCGACCACAAATAGTAAATACTCAGAAGAGTACACGGCTGCAATCGACGACACCCTCTGATTCTCTACCAGGGAGTAATTAGCAAAGATAACAGGGCTGGATCTGGTCAGTACAAGCTGCCAACACAAACACAATCAATCATCAGTAGCAGAACCCACTCACTAATGTAAATACAAATTTTATTCTAAATGGTTTTATAAATAAAATAAAATAAAAAATAAATAAATATATATATATATAGTATTGCTGTGTACCTGCAGCAGACGTCCGGTTGAGGTGCCAATGTGAGCAACAGTTTTGTTCTCGATGGTGGTAACCAGCAGAGATGTGAGCAAGACGTTGGTCATCTGCCTGTTGAACAGGTCCACCCTGTAGTAGGGCTTGGACACCATGGTGGGGTGGTCTCTGCACGTGGCGTTGTTCTCCATGCTCTGCCAACAAGCCCCCCAGCAGCAGAGGACACAGACAGGAGCCAGAGAAGAAGAAAGCAAAGTCCTTAAGATCCAAAAACTGAGAAAGTCTGTAACTTGATTAGCAGCAGGGTTAAAAACATCTTATCTTTGTATATTTAAACAGATAAAGCAATGTTATGTGACCGTTTCCAGGTTCAAGATAAAATGTAAATGCTCTAAATATTTCATAAAATGGCACAAATCCTGATGACTGAGCAAACAAACTCCATCTGCTGCTAAAGGCTGATGAAGGTTAAATTCCTGTTAGTGTTTCTGTCTGGGCTTTGATGAGTTAAACACAATACAACACAACACAATAATTCATGGGTGAACTTTGTTCAAAAACAACACAAAGTGAGATAAATGGTTCTGATTTATCACACAATAACAGCTGCTCCTTGGAAATATTCTGAGGTTTTCAGTATTTCTGCTTTATTATATTTTTCCTGAGGGGACAGGATGTGACTTGTATTTGTCCCCAGGGTGATCAGACGCACAAGGTGAGTCTGTTAAAATAATATATTTAATACATTAAAAAAGGCTGCGATATATGATCGTATGATGCAGTTCTGATGGAGAGGGTGTCTTGCAGAACTAATCAAAAAGGTCAGAGCCCTAAAGGTCATCTTCCAAAAAGAAAACAAGCCTTTATTTATTACAAAACAAGTGAAGTTTCACAGATACAGGAACAGAAAAATCTAAGATTATATTATTTTTACTATTTCTGGTACTGACTGGAGAAGTTTCTAAAGTTAGCTTCAGGCACAGACAAAAAAAAGAAAAAATATTCAGAATATTTCAATAAATAGCACAATTCATTCAACCTTTATTTATACAGGTTAGTCTCATTGAGCCTCAATGACTCATTTGTTTGTTTTTTTGTTAGTTTATTCATTTTATAATATGAAATACAACAATTAACATATTCATAATAGAAAAAAAATGAAAGGTAGCAGATGAAGAATACATCTTATTAAATCTGCTCCTTATTCATCTAATAATAGTTCAAACAATATTTTCTATAATAACAAAATAAGTAAATAACTCAGTCAATTTTCAAATTCACATATATCACACATTAAATTAGATTCATTTATATTTTTTTAGCAATTCATTTTTTACCAGTTTCTTAAATACAAGGAAAGATTTGGCTTCCTTAACATTTGTCATTAAGTCATTCCATAATCGTACTCCTTGAATTAAGGTAGATCTTCCCTTCAAACTAGTTCCAAACTGTGGTTGTACAAATACATCTTTCCCCTTGAGACTATAACAGCTAGATCTTTTCAAAAAATGCATTTGGATATTTGATGGTAGTGTATTTTTATGAGCTCTAAACATAAGTGACAAAATGTTATAGTCCACCAAATCATAGAACTTCAACAATTTCATTTGATAAAATAATTCATTTGATGGGTGACGGTAATTTTTTCTTGTTATAATTCTTACAATTCTTTTCTGTAAAATAAAAATAGGCATTGTGATTGACTTACACGCTTTTCCCCAAACATTAACACAATAAATCAAGTGTGGCATTATAATTCTATTGTACAGTAAATACAGTGCATTGTCGTTTAATAGATGTCTAACCCTATAAAATATTGCAATAGATTTAGATATTTTCGTTTTAACAGAATTAATATGTTGTTTCCATGATAGATTTTCGTCGATGACAACACCCAAACATTTTGCCTCACTGACTCTACAAATCACTGAGTCCTCAATTTGAAATGGAACATCAGTTGTTTTGTTTCTATTTCCAAATATCATATAGTTAGTTTTTTCCACGTTTAAAGATAATTTATTGAGTTTAAACCAGTTCTGAACTTTAACAAACTCCCTCATCATTGACTCCAATAGTTGTTCAATATTAGTACCAGAACAAAAAAAGTTGTATCATCGGCGAAAAGAACACATTTGAAGAGATCAGATACCTTAACCAGATCGTTTATATACAAGATGAACAACTTTGGACCAAGTACCGATCCCTGAGGAACTCCACATGTAATAGTACAGTTATTTGATCGTACATCATCTAATTGTACAAACTGTTTCCTGTTTTCCAAGTAACTGCACACCCATTGTAACGCTAATCCTCTGATGTCGTACTGATGTAATTTGTCAAGGAGAATGCTGTGATTAACAGTATCAAAAGCCTTTTTTAGATCTACAAACAGACTAACACAATATTGTTTGTGATCAACAGCAGTAGTTACTTGTTCCATAAAGTCCATAAGTGCCATAGATGTAGAATGTTTTGCTCTAAAACCATATTGATTATTAGTTAGAATATTTTGTTTTTCAATGAATTGGTCCAATCTGTTGTTGAATAGTTTCTCCAAAATTTTTGAAAACTGTGGTAACAGGGATATCGGTCTATAATTATTGAACCCACATTTGTCACCACTTTTGAAAAAAGGAACGACTTTAGCCACTTTCATACTTTCTGAAAATACTCCTGTTGTAAAAGATAGATTGCATATATATGTGAACGGTTCAATTACATGATTCATTGTGTTTTTAACAAACGTCATATCCATATCCAACCGATCTTTTGATTTTTTATCTGTGAAGTTGTTGACAATTTTCATTATTTCTTCTTTATTAGTTCCATTCAAAAACATACTGTCTAAACAGCTGTCAATTAAATAGTTAACATTTCTATTCACTTTTGGAATCGTAGCTGCAAGGCTAGTTCCAACATTCACAAAGTACTCGTTAAATCCATTAACAATTTCATTTTCATCATTAATTTCCTTATTATCTATTATAAAGTTCTGTGAAATACCTGTTTTGTCTTTGTGCTTATTTAGAACACCATTCACAACCCTCCATGTTGCCCTCATATCCCCACTACTTTTAGATAATAAATCACTGTAATATTCCTTCTTGTGTTTTCTTATGATCCAAACCAATTTATTTTTGTACTTTTTGTATTTATTTTCTGCTTCCTGTGTTCGACATTTCAAGAAGCATGAATACAAGTAGTTCTTTTTTTTTTACAAGCATTTCTCAAACCATTCGTCATCCACGGTTGATCTGCATGTTCTTTCTTAGTGTAGTTGTTTAGTACGCAATTTTTTTATATAGGGTTTCTAGGATATTCATGAACACATCATATGATTTGTTAACATCTTCAACATATACACTGTCCCAATTTTGTTTAGCTAAATCATCCTTTATCTTGTCTAATGCTTTCTTTGATGTATTTTTTTTTTCTGACTAGCAGTTGATTTAGTGATAGTTTGATATTTCTTGTAGATTGTAAAAACTGGTAGATGATCACTAATATCACTTGTTAAAATACCACCAAACAGATCTCCATTTGTTGTATTTGTAAAAAATATTATCTATTATTGTTGCGCTATGAGTTGTGATTCTTGTTGGTTTTAATATTAATGGGTAAAGATTTAAGGTTTGCATTGAATCTGTGAATGTACTAGCATTGTTGGAATCAGTTTTTTCCCCAAATCAATGTTAAAGTCACCGCATTAAAAAATTGTTTTATTACAGCTCTTATTTAATAGTTCTATAATTTTATCTGTGAACATGTCAATATTTAAACCAGGTGGTCGGTATACACAACTTATTATATTACTACCATTGTTATTCAATACCTCAATTGTTATCATCTCAATTATGTTATCCTCGATTATTGACATTTCCTTGCTCAATTTACATTTTATTGTCTTATTAACAAATAGCGCTACCCCACCTCCTCTTTTGTTGTTTCTGTTCATCGTATATAAGTCATATCCATCGATGTGGACATTATCTGTGTTATCATCATTTAACCACGTTTCTGACAAAGCTATTATCGAAAATGTTCTATTTAATTGCTTTAAATAATCAGTTAACTTGGAAATATTTGCGTTTATGCTCCTAGTATTAAAATGAATTATAGATAGTCCTGGTTTTGTTAAAGTAATATCATTGAATTGTTTTTCATTGTAATATTCACACTCCTCTATAACAGGAAAGAAGCCCAGATCAATCAAATCATCAACATTATAAATTTTTGGTTCTAATTCAGTATTCTCTGTCATAGTCCAAAAAGTATTTTCTTCAGACTATTGTTTAATAAGTATATATTTAGGTTAACTTGATGATCTGACTTTGCCGTCTTCTAGATTATTTGTGTTTGTTCTCAATTATTTGTGTTTGTCCAAGTCCTTCATTTCTTTTATTATTTGAGGTTGTGAATCTTCTTGAGCTTTAATCCAAACAAATCTGTTTCTTGTCCATGTCGATGTTATTTTTTTATGTTTTCTTAATAACCTTGCTTCCCTTGCAATAGTGGCATTCTTTTTCGTAAGATGTTCATTTATGTATACCTTTGTATCCTTCAGCTTTTTTGCCTGCATCAATATATTATTTCTCAATTTCCTACTAATGAATCTTACCACTATAACTGGTTTGTTTTTATCCAAACCAGGCAAGGTATAACAAAATGAGAGGTCATCATGTTCAATATTGAAGTCTTTTTCCTGTAAAAAAGACACAACTTGTTTCTCCAAAGTCTGCAGTTCTTGCTGTGAAGCATCTTCTGTTGTTACAGGTCCCTTAAGAGCTTTGGAGTAGGTCTTTGGTTTTATTGTTAAACCAGTTATCATCAGGTTCTCTTGTCTGGTGTTTCTCTCCAAGAGACCTGATTTAAACAAAGAACGAGGTACAGTCGTGTAAAAAGCATACAAAATGAAAATTAAATAGAAGTAATGATAAAACATGAATAAAAAAGTAAAATGCAGCTACATTATGAAATTACTAGGTAAAATTCTAAAAACAGGAACATGTCTGCATTGCCATGCATGAACTTAGCAAATATCGTTGACATCTTATCTGGCCCCCAAGATCACTTTAATTTTTTTCAGTAATCTTTGATTATGATGTCAAAAGTGCAACAGAGAATGTAAAATGAGACCAATCAAACTCTTGTTGAGGAACCTGCAACTAATAAAAGATATTGGGTTAATGTAGATTCTGAAACCGGCCCTTCGTTTGAAAAATGTTTTAATTTTGGCCCCATTTTGTAAGTGGGTTTGACACCCCTGCTGTAGACTTTTGATCCTCTCTGATCAAAGGTCTAAAACAAAGAACGACTATTTTTTCTGAGCATTAAAAATAGAAAAGAATTAGCATTTTCCTACAAAAATGGAACTTAAACTCATAAGATGTCCTACATCAGAGATGATGTTGGTGTTTCACAGCAAAATATAGAGTCAATCTACCTTAAATCTAACAAAAGCAAAAATCTTTGGGGAAAAAAAAAGTATACTTTTATACTTAAGCTGATCAACAAATGGACAAAACGTTACCAAAAAAAAAAAAAAAACTAATAGATATTTTAAAATACACATCCCCTTATATGGACAATACTGGAAAAACGAGCATCACAGCTGAGTGTGAAGAAACCAGCTACTCTAACTCTGAGGCCATAGTTCTCAACGGGAACATTGTAAAGCTCCTTACAACACAGAGGGAAGTCTTGTGGATAAGAGGCGTCTTGTTCAGGATGGAGCAGGAGATGGACCGACAGACTGGCACCTAGTGTGCAGTAATGGTGACATGGAGACGCTCTGTCAAAAGCAAAGCTCTCAATTTACTGCTCTATCTAATGTGTTCCAACCCTCATCCTCTGGTCTTCTGGTCTGGATCATGACCAAAAGGGCAAGATCTCAGGTACAAGCAGCTGAAATGAGCTTTCTCTGCATAGTGGCTGAGCTCAGTCTAGGATACAACTTGATGCACGTCCCACTGGGAGGAAAGTACAGTAATGAATAAACCCTGAACTTTTTGGGTTTGTATCAGTCTGGGAAGACATTAGGATTTTCCAGGAGGAGCCTGAGCATGTCGCAGGGGAGAGGGATGTCATTTAGTAAAAAAAAAAAAAAAAAGAAAACGCTACAGGAATTCTCACCACAACTCCCAAAACACAAAATATCTCATATAAACATAAAATTATGTAAAATAGACATTTTGGCTACCTTTCCGTTAAAATAATTACATCTCGTGCAGCAATGTTCATAATGTTCTAAAACCCTAGAAAGATTCAAACATGAATCACACCAAAAAAACAGGGCATCATTTTGAAATGGATACATTTAGCCAACAGATGCAGAAAACTATTAAACTACCAGCGCTCTCACGCGGCCTCAACCACATTTTCATTCCATTTGAGGTTTGTATAGATCTGAATTCATCTACATTTGTATATAAATCAGCTTTAAATCTGAATTGATAAATTGTTTTGCTGGGAATACATAATCTGAGCTGAACTTGATGTATTCCTTCATTTCCACTGTCACCCATGCACTAAATGGACTAATGCTAAATGGGAGATTTAGTGACGTGAAAATCTGACACAGTCTGCAGGCTTTCTTAAATAGACTACCGTACTTCTTCTTTTTATTTAGGCTTTTCCTGCCACAGCGAGTCATCCTCCTCCATCTCACTCTGTCCTCACTCCAACTACCCCCATGTCCTCTCTAACTGCATCCATATATCTCCTCTTTGGCCTTCTTCTTTATCTTTTTCCTGGCAGCTGCATTTCTAACATCCTTCTACCAATATACCCACTGTCCCTCCTCTGGACATGTCCAAACCCTCTCAGTCTGACCTCCCTACTTTATATGCTGTACCTCTGATGATTCCAATCCTAATCTTATCCATCCTTGTCTCTCCTAAGGAGAACCTCAACATCTTCATTTCTGCTACTTCCAGTTCTTTCTCCTGTATTTTTTTTAAACTATACAACAAAGCTGGTAATACAACCGGTATATGTAAAACCCTTCCTTTGACTTTTGAAGCCAGCCTTTTTGTCTCAAATCACTCCTGAAACTTTTCTCCATCCACTCCATCCTGCCTGGACTCTCTTCTTCACCTCTTTACCACATTCCCCATTTTCCTGGACAGTGGACCCCAAGTACTTGAAGTCCTGCACCTTTGTGACCTCTGCTCCTTGTAGCCTCACTGTTCCACTGGCCTCCCTCTCATTCACACACATGTACTCTGTCTTACTATGGCTGACTTTCATTCCTCTTCTTTCAAGTGCATACCTCCACCTCTCCAAGTTCTCTGTTCTCACCACATATCACAATGTCATCTGCAAACATCATAGTCCATGGGGATTCCTGCCTGACCTCATCTGTTAGTCGGTCCATCACCAGAGCAAACAAGAAGGGGCTCAGAGCCGATCCTTGATGCACTCCCACCTCCATCTTGAAGCTATCTGTCACTCCTACAGCACATCTCACCACTGTCCTGCTGTCCTCATACATGTCCTGTACCAGTCTAACATACTTCTCTGCCGCTCCAGATTTCCTCATCACTATAGTGATGTACTGTATGAGGAAATACAAAGTAGGAACTATTTAAATTGATGACTTCTACTTATGCTTACTTTTTATGTATGTAAATACTCCTGTTCAGTGCCTTGAGATGATTTCTGTTGTGAACTGGCGCTATATACTGTAAATAAACTGAATTTAAATATTTTCTTTACATACATTACCTCTTCATAAGGTCTCCCTAAAGTAGTCACATTCAAGTGTACTGAATGTGAATGATTGTTTTCCTGATCAGGTGAAATTGTTGTGTATTTGTGAACTGATGGGCTCACCTCATGGGGACAACTCTCACAGGGCTGGAAATGACAAAGGCCTCTGGAGAGCTGCTCTGGTCCAGATTCGCAGCAACCATCGACCCCATCAACGATTGCTTTGTTCACATTGTCCATAGGGAAGGCGCACAGAGCTGAGTCGTGCTCTGTGACCCCGTTGTCATTTGTAACAGCAAACACCCCATAGAGGATGTCATCCTCCTCTTCTGCCCCTAGTTCCTCTGCCAGCTCCTTGCCGGCTTTGCCAAAATAAGCTGCCTGGACCACATTGTACACCACATCCTTGTAGGGTTCACTGCGTGTGTTCCTCTTCCTGCGTTTTGGCTCAAAGCGACACTCCAGGATCAACTCACGATATCGTTTAACCTCCCATTCGCTCCGTGGGAGACGTCCCAGACGAGTCTGAAATGGTGACGAGTCCTGATCGGGGCTTTCCCTCTGAACTGAAAGGAAGTAGACAAACTCCTGAGTGAAGAAGCTGTAGACATATTCAATGTGGTAAATCCTGCGAAGGTTGGGCAGGACAGTCAAGCCTCGCACGTCACTGTAGAAACCATCCTCTGTGCCCAGCGGTCTGCGAACTGATATTGATTTCCTTCCATAACGCTGGGTTACGCTGTCATTGACAGTAGCAGCTACAAAGAAGTAGACTGTCTGACCCTCCTCTACCATAGACACTTTGGTGCCAAGAGGGCTAGCCACACAGTCAGGACAATAAGCTGCAGAATTAGCACGTTTTTTGAACAAACACTTAGAATGAGATGGAGGTTCTCCATCTGAGTTCAGCTGGTGAAAATAACACACCCCGTACTGAGAACTTCCACAGGAATATAAATACATAAAGAGAGTATCCAACAGCAAGATTTGATTGTTTGTGTCCTCTAAAGTGTTGTAATCCTTGTCAATGTCACACAAATCACAAATCTGACACTCTGGGCTTCCCACGGGTCCAGTGGGGAGCTCCCACACCTTCTCCAAGCTCCAGTTGACAGCTTCGATCACATTCTGTGAAGCCACATACACTTCCTGGTAAAACGGGTTGTTCACTATGTTCTGGATGGGTCCCTGTGCCTGGAAGTAGGGCTTGGTGTACACCAAAGAGAAATTAACTGGGCTG
Source organism: Garcialebias charrua (assembly GCA_038048925.1). NCBI lineage: Eukaryota > Metazoa > Chordata > Actinopteri > Cyprinodontiformes > Rivulidae > Garcialebias > Garcialebias charrua. The sequence goes on along the minus strand of JBBPBX010004117.1, from coordinate 51,148 downwards.
GGGGCCCGTGATGGACAGTTGGCCAGAGCAAGGGCTAGCAGAGTCTGGAGCCAGACACATGTCATCCACTCTGGGGTCCAGTGGATCATCTCCACTCCAGGGTCCAAGGGGGAGCGACAGCACAGGCAATGTGGGGTTACCTCCACGTGTGAAGTTGCAACAAAGTCATCCTGAACACCAGCTAATAAAACCTGCAAAAGGTAGAGAATAAAGATTAATATATCAGGTGAACATCAGACATCTTCAACATAAACAGCTGCTTGTTGAAAGTTATTTCTGAAAATGTCTGTACAGGTAGTTCTCGAATTACAACGGCCTCAAGTTACGACATTTCGTGGTTACGACACGCATCTCCATTAAAAAAAATAAATTAGAATTTTTTTATTTTGAAAGCCGAGTTCAGAGTTCCTTCCAGTTTTGACGGCAGAAGCAGTAGCTTGACGACAGAAGCAGCACACTCAGTGGAAAATTACAGGAGACCTCGTTGTTCGGACCGGAGGTTTACGAGGCAGACCGGAGGCAGAGGAGGTTAGGAGGGGCTAACATGCTAACAGACCTTACTGTAAATGCCCTGGAGCGCGCGAAGCACAGGCAGCTGCAGATGTTGGTGGAGCAACGAGCTAACATGCTAACAGACCTTACTGTAAACATCCTGGACCACGCGAAGCACAGGCAGCTGCAGATGTTGGTGGAGCAACGAGCTAACATGCTAACACACGGAGGAAGGCTTCACCAGCTCCCAGTAGGTTATTAACTCTTTTTTCCCTTCATTATGGCTCCAAATGTATGTGTTTTTTGATAATCATGTAGGGTACTGTGTTAGGATAGGCAAAGTGCTTATTAATACAGTACTGTACATGTATATGGTGCAGTATCTATGTATGTTCCGACTTACGTTGAAATTCGACTTACGAAGGAGCGTAGGAACGGATCTCGGTCGTAGGTCGGGGACTACCTATATATTTATATCCCCTGAGGCAGGAGAGCAAGATGAGCTACACACAAGAAAGTTAGGTCTTAAACTAGTTTGTGGGGGTGTGTTGCCAGTTGTTATGCTACACCAGATTCAAGTTAATCTAACTTGACAAGATCTTGCTCTGCTGACTAAAATTCCCTGAAAATCTGGTGGAAATCCAGGAAGTTGCTCCAAGCCTTCCTGTTGTGAATTTCTAAACTAGTCATTCATGCTGTTTATTTTGTATTTGTTCTGGTTAAATCTCCAAATTTAGTTGCTTTGTTTTTTTTTTTAATGCTGAAAAGTAAAATTTGGAACCATTGCTCAGCTTATTCCTCTCTTCCGGCACTTGGCAAAGCAGGTTGCTTCTCTTTTTGCTCCTCTCCTCCCTAAGTTTTCCTCCTCCCTGCTTTTGCATTTTGTCTCGTACGTAACTCTTCAGCGCTCACTCGACCCAATTTGAAATGGATTTAATTGCGTGGGCTGTTTCCTCTATCGATAAAATTTTTTCCACGAAGCGCACCGGACCAGGAGAACCGGCTTGCCCCTTCGACACGCATGCGGTGGGATACACTATGGACTCGTGGAGCGAGTGGAAGCCAATGTGTCTGACCGTTCTCTCTGTCGAAGACGTGGAAGATTTGTGGATTATTGGCATATTGGTGGCAGCTGCTCTGCTTTTTGGGATTGGCGGAGGTTTCTGCTACTGGAAGCTGAGGGAGGCTGCCGCGGCGATCAACGCGCTGGCGAGACTTCCTGCTCAACAAGATTCTCTGATCCGGGCTATGACCTCAACAGCTGGGTAGCTGTTGTACGAGCTGAACCGCACGATGGTAGCAGCGGTGGACAGCCGCGGACCTGCGGTGCGTTTTGGGACTCGTTTACAGCCGACCCATCATGATTCGGATTTGGACCTGAACAGCACCTGGACTCAAGGCTGCAGTCAAAAGTACACTGTAGCCTGGCCTGAAAATAATAAAGCGACTAATCTAATCGGGACTCTGAGCAACCTTGAAAAGAAGGCTGACTGCAAACTTCTCCTGGAGTGAAAGCTGTTGAGAACTCGCTGCCCCCCTCCCCCCAGAGGTCTCCGTGTGCATTCAGATGGAGCCGAGCTGAGGCCATCTACAGACTGTGCTTATCTGAAATGATTACTCACGGACTATCTCCCTGCTTGCCATGAAATGCAACATGTCTTGTCTTATTCGTGCTAAAAGCTGGTAGAGTTTTTTCGACTTTATCATAGAGTGTCCTAAGACAAAATGTGATAGATTCTTTTTTTTGAATACCAATGATTATCCGACTGTATGTTCCTTTTTCCATATCTGATTGTTGGTGGCGCGGTTTTATACTGCTGCGGCTTCCGTGCGTACATCCCTCTTCGGATGGTGCGCGCGCCAATTGCAAAACTTTGTACCTTGGTGCAAATATGCCAATAAAGATATATTCTATTCTATTCTATTCTTCTTCTATTCTTAATCCCAACAATTTGGGCAAATCAAAATGTTTCCACTGCTCATCCTGATCAGTGTTTACACAGTAACCACCTCCAAACACTGTCTTCACCTGAGCAGACGCCATCAGGTGGATCATTAACTGGACCCATTACAGTACCGCTGTATTCAGAACCTCAGGCTCTCTACTTTACATTCCTGTCACAACCGCTTCGTGCCGTTCTAAGGGGAAAGATGTGCACGGACTGATGGCCAGAAGACAACATGTACCTTTTAAAGTTTTCCAAGAGACAAAAAAAACTTTTCTTTCTTTTCAAGCTGAACTAAGTCAAGTTATTTTGTGTAAAAAGTACTCAAATAGGTCAAAAGTTACATATTTCTGGGAAAGCAGACCTTGCTCTTGCAGGAGGCAGCTGCATTGAAAAATGTGAAGTAAGAAAAAACTCTTTGCATCAATAATTCATAGGACGGCACTGATGTTGAGTTACATTTTAACATTTTCATCTCCATGTGAAATTGTGTCTAAGGTTCGAGGACATGTGTATACATAGTAATGACACTGATTGACTTTATTTTTGTGGCAAATAAAGCAAACGGTTTCCATTCGCTGTGCTATTACAGGCCTGAATCAAGATTTTAACTAAAGCTGCTTCAGTACAAACCAAACCACATTATTCCACAAGTACCTTGTAACACTTAAAGGGAAGTTCAGATCTTTTGAAGTAAGTACTTGTTGAACATACTGTAGCTCTTTGAACACCCTCAGCCTGGAAAAATAGTTTAATTCTAACCAGATAAATGAGTTAACAGCTCGTCTGAGTGGAGACAAGACACAAGTGAGTTGCTCTCATCTTAAAACAACTCTCAAAAAATGGTTCATGTGAATAATCTTAGTTAAAGGTCTAGCATTACTTTAGAATAATAATAATAATAATGAATTCCATTTATAATGCACTTTTCATTAATAAAAATCTCAAAGTGCTACAAAGTGTAACAAAGCAAAGGATGTTCATATTACCCACCACATTTATGCCACAGTTTTAACCTAAGATGTTAACAAATGAGGGGGCTGCCGCCACTTTTGTCAAACCTCATAAAAAACAATAAGCAATATTACGATGTCTTGCCTGACCTTGGAGTTTGTGTTATGAAGGAGTGTCAGCTACTACCACACCAAATCTTAGCCCAGTATCTGTAAACATTAATGAGCTGTAGCCACTTTGGTGTAGATTAGTTGCCGTTTTGAATTGGCTTGACTTTAAAAGTTCACGAGTTGTAGATATACAACTTATAGTTACGCTCCGATAGTCTCACTGAAATCCATCCAGTGGTTAATAGAATATTTTGCTAACAAGAAAGAAGTATTGATTGCAACAGTTTATCCCGATGATTTAAGAAAACATGTTGTGCAATGATGTGAACGTCACATTTTACAGCTAATAAAGCAGAACTGTTTTTAAATTCCTTCTGGATGTGCCCCAGGCAGCAGAGCAAGTGCTAGAGCTAGCTGCTGCTGCCACTATTTGTTCTTGTAATCATAGAAATATACATTTAAATAACCAGGTAATGGAAATATTGCCTTCAAGTCAAGGCTTAAAAACTGCTTGAATTGTGATTGGAGTTGTTTTAATCCACTTTGGGCTTGACTCTGCTCCGACAAGTCCTGAGCTCATCGGTCTGAATAAAACTGTTTCTGTAAACGAGGTCCTTCAAATATCTACAGCAGGTAAGATATTACCTGTCCGTAACTTTCAACATATATTCCAACAAATCTGAAGTACATTGTGATTTAGAAGATGATAAAAGAGGAAGGAATGTATTCACTGAAGCAGAGATGCATGAGAAGTTGCAGTGCAGGCGTGCACCACATAAAGCCAGAGGCAAGAAAGTATTATAGAAACTTCATGGATTTATTATTAATTAAAGTATTATAGAAACTTCATGGATTTATTATTAATTAAAGTATTATAGAAACTTCATGGATTTATTATTAATTAAAGTATTATAGAAACTTCATGGATTTATTATTAATATGTGCTACTCTGCTTTGACCATTTATCTTTGTAACTTCATCTTCCACTGGTTGTTACTCTCAGTTCATGTGGAAGCAGCAGCTCTCACCTGACAGGAGTTTAAACCCAGTCACAGGTAAACTCACTTTATAAGACATTCATGGGAAATAAAGCAGGAGTCAAACATTTTTTTTAAATCACTTCACATCAGGAAGTAGTGATCATTTTAGGATTATGATTCAAGTGCTAAAGAAAAAAAAATTGTTAAAATGACCAGGTTTATTTATGTATTGCCGTGTTGAAATAAAGCAGGTTCCAACTTACCTGTGCAGGTGAGTCTCTGTCGTTTTCCTCCTGGGAGAAGCAGCAGCTCCAGCTTTATGTCAGACTGAGGCAAAAGGAGGTGAACAAACAAAAAGGACGAGTTCACAGGCTGTTAGTTTCCAGATGAGACCTGGAGGTGTTCCTGCATGACCTGCAGGTGATCAGATCCAGCTCCTCCTCTTCTCAGCTCGACAGGGTTCACTTCTTCTTTGCTTCACCTCTATCCGCTCCGTCTCTTCTGTTTTCTGTCCGGCAGCAACTTGTACGACCTGTTCTGGAGCATCTGCTCTTTTCATAGTTCTCAGACTGTTTGGACGACTTTGAAGCTCTGCATCAAATCCTCAGAGCTTTGCAGACAACTCTTCAGGCGGCTGTGGCAACTAAACAAAACCACGAACCCTGAGGTTTACAGAACTTTATGCTGGTGAAGATTCTCAGTCGTCCAGGACATGATCAAATCAGAACAAGCGTTCAATACAAAAACAACTGGACTTTATTTGTCACAGAAAACGTTTTCACCCTCTATCCAAAGAATTGAGAAAGCCCTTTGGATGGAGGGTGAAATGTTTTCTGTAACAAATAAAGTCCAGTTGTTTTTGTATTGAGCGCTTGTTCTGATTTTACAGTACTTTTTAAAACTGTATTAATAGGTGTTGAAATAAGAGTTAAAACTGGCCAAGTGTGTGAAAAGGGTATAAACAGGAAATATCTTACCTGTTACGGATAACTTTGAACAACTTCAAAAATCAACCATCCATTATCTTTACACGCTTCTGCCTTTTCTGGTCGTGGGGGGGGGTCATTGGTGCCCATGTCCAGAAGTTACTGTGCAAGAGGTAGGGGACTCCCTGGACAGGTCTCTAGTCCATCACAGGGACACAGAGACAAACAACCATTCACTATCATTCTAGGGACAATTTAGAGTTACCAATCTGCCTAACATGCATGCTTTTGTCTGTGGGAAGAAACCCTCAGAAACATGGAGAGAACATGCAAACTCCACCCAGAATGGCCCCCCAATTCAAGATTCGTTCTGGCAACCTTCACCCTGCCACATACCCACCTCCGAAATTAAGTTTCATTCTTACCAGTGCGACGCAGCTATTCAAAGTGGGACTAAGATCCAAGTGGAAAAACTCCTGTTTCTAAAATGTCTGAAACAGAAATGCACTGGAACAACTAGTCTATGCTAACGAGGGGAAAATATGCGCAGCCATTTTGGTAGGTGCTCTGTGGTGTCCCGAGTTACTGCCTGCGTGGCAGCAGGTCATAGATATCTGGGGGAAATGAACTAAAGTCCGTTTGATCGTTGTTAGAAATACTGAAAGCTGAGCTTCATTTAACATGGCATTATTTATTTCCTTCCAGACTACCGGGTAGTCACTGACTACCGTACTGTATATGGTTGTAGCTCTCTCTAGCTATACTTACGGTAAGACAGGGTACTGAGGGTAGGTAGGCACTTACCTGCCAACTAAAAGAATATCAATATGACTAACACATACAGTACTGAAATCTGATCACTATACCAAGCCAGTTTTAATGTGCTAATTAGCACATTGAATGATACTAATAATGAATACTACTGATATGATATGATAATGATACTAATAATGAACAATGAATGATACTGTATATAAACTGCATGGACATAAACAGATTGTGTAAATACTGAAGTTTGTGTTATTTTAAGACCAATAATTCCAGATTTATGAGGGGGAAAAAGACTACATATAGAAATTGAAGTTTATGGAGTGCAATTAACTACAGACAGTTGATTATTGAGCATGCATAACATAATTTAACCATGGCTCCACCGCCAATTCATTTATATACAGCAGTACCAAGTCAAGTTATCTCAGGGCACTGGACAGAAACATTCACAAACATAAATGCCAATTAGTAAAGTGGTTTAAGGAAGGATGGAAGCCAGCAAACCAGTGTTGTTATGGTTAAGACTATAGATTTAAAGAGTAACTTACTCAAAATTATTGGTTTTTTTATCCGATAAACTCCCTAGAATGTGTGCAAAATGTTGTATAGCACTATGTCTGTGTTAATTTTCACGTTTTGTGCGTATTTGTTCAAATTGGCAATATTTGATCTAAAAACGTGTTTATACTAATCCTATGGGTTGAACTGTGGTATTGCAGCTTAATTTTCATATTGGTCGACGACTCTCACTGTGACGTGTCTTCTCACTCTGTTGTCACAGCCTCTGCTGGGTTAGTATAAAAGGTTCAAGCAGAGCCACGCCCCTGCAGAGATCGTTCTCTACACTTTTCCTTTCTGTCCGCGTGCACTCTCACACACTCTCTCGCGGTGTGACAGTCTGTAGCACCGCTGATCAATATCATTTTCAGATTAGCAACTTATTTATTTTAAGAATACTTTTCACTTCATCAAAATCTATTAATTGAACTCCAGCGTTCTAAAAGTATTTGGTTGTATTTGTTTTCTTATTCTGCGATGGACTAGTGATGCATGAATGCCAAGATGGGGCAGAGGCAGGGGAGCCGGTTTGGAACCTGAGAGACCGGTTTGATCCCCAGTCACGGCATGCCTTGTGGTATTTTCTTTTAAGCCTTTTGGTTCGGATAGATCGGGTGAGAATAGATAAAAACATCTACATAATAATTCTTTGTTGTAGCTTGTTTTAAGTTGTTTATTACTAATGTAATTTTAACATTCAAAAACAATAACGGTCTCTCGTCCTGGCCACACCTCCTCGCTCACCCCACACCCGTGTCTGTTGACACGCCCACTTTGTTGCATTTTTCAAATCTTGCCTTGGGGCGGAGCTATTGTACAACAGTGAGGTAAGCACCTCTTTAAAGTACTTTAGAAATTCAAGGGCAGTTATGTTCTGGCCTGGTTATGATTACAGTACAGTGCTTTGTAATTTTATTACAATGCTGATATAGTGCACCAGCTCTGTACTCAACCAGGCTTGATTACAGAATACTCACCACTTGTTTTAGGTGTAAGGATGGCTCCCTCTGTTGGTCAGCCCTCATCCCTACACCTTCTGGTTTCCTTGTTTATGTGTCCATATGTTTGGCTCCCTCTGTTGGTCAGTCCCCATCCCTACACTTTCTGGTTTCCCTGTCTGTGTCCAGGGGCCTCATGTACAAAGACTTGCATGGATTTCCTACTGAAAAGTGCCGCACGGTCAAATCCAGAAAAGTGTGTACGCACAAAACAATCCAGATGTATCAAACTGTGCGTACACCGGAATCCACGCACATTCCTTTTGTACATCACAACCAACGTGGAACTGAGCGCACGTGAGACACCTCCCCTGACACGCCTTCATTTACATATGTTAAACAGATGCAAATTACTTCCTGCATGTGTGAAGGACATGTTTGTTTGATCCCTGCGCGATCAGAAATTATTTCTAGATTCAGGAAAATAATGAATTTAATATAATATGAGTGAGGAAAATAATCCTAAGTAAGAATAGTAATAAAATGTGTTTATCACACAAAGAACGAGTGATTGTGTGTCGGATTTGTGTGTGCGCACACCCTGCTTTGGTGCGCCAGCTCATCCATTCATTCTGAGTGAAAATATTAACTTTGCGCACGGGTTTATTACCATAATTACTGTAAACACAGAGGAACTTAGATGTTTGGTTGAACATAGATCTTTGTTTATTTAATAGATGATATGAAGAAACGGGTCTGTGCGTCTCAGTGGAGACTTTTCATGACATGACGTGATGTTGGAGTCTCCAAACGCTGCGCGCGCCACATTGTGCGCAATCTGTTTGTCTGTGAAGCCTTTACTCTCCTACAAGTTATATATGGTGTACTTTCACGTGTCATTTTGGAGAAATCTACAATAAACGCAGATCATGAATCACCTCCAGCTGCCGTGTAACACCGGCGTGGGTGCGCGCGCGCTCCAAAGCGCGACCACTCAGCCTTTGGAATCATATGGATGAGACATTCCATTGATCAGGCTTTGTGTGGACTGGACTGCCCTGATCGGCCTGCAGCTCCCTCATAGCTCGGGAACAGTTTGATCGCTGCTTCTGATGTGCGTGATGCACGGCTCCATGTTGCTCCAGAGCGCAGCAGTGCCAAACTGAAAAATGATTATTTCTGGAAACGGCTGATAAGCCATATCCTAGATCAGAAAATTATATCTGTTTATAAATAAATGCTCTGCGTGTTACACTACGTATTTATTATATTCTCCAGTAAGGCTGAATGAATCCGTTCCTGTTAAATTTATTTTTGGCACAACTTTGCGCGTGCTTTATTTAACTGCGTCATGTGGATGTAATACTTGTTAATCGTGTGTTTGATGGGAATATTAATCATTTTCACATCATGAACAGTTAATAATAATAATAATAATAATAATAATAATAATAATAATAATAATAATAATGAATTCAATTTATAACGCACTTTTCATTAATGAAAATCTCAAAGTGCTACAAGGTGCAACAGAATTAAATGTCAATAAAACATTTAATAAACAATTAAAATCAACAACAGTATCAGCTATGATCAAAAGTAGAATCATGAGGAGGTAGTGTAAGCTCGGTTGAAAAGAAAGGTCTTCAAGCCGCTCTTAAAGTCAACCACAGATTGTGGGGCTTCAGTTTCTCGAAAGCACCTGTAAGTGTCGCCAAAGGAACAATAACCACAGAAACGTGCGTACGCCAGCAGGGGAGCTGGCGTGGAAATGTACTTGGATGCGCAGATATTCACGTTCATTTCATTTTTGTTACATACGGGGTTTTGCGTGGAAAGTGACGTGCGCAATGTTTTTGTGCGCACGCACGGTTGATACATGAGGCCCCAGGTGTTTATGATTTATCTTAATTACTGTGTGTGTATATAAGTCAGCTCCTGTGTGTTGTTCATTGTCGGTGCGTCATTGGGTCTTCCCTGATGTCTCCTGTGTTCCTGTCTCATGAGTGGGTTTGCTGCACAGTCAGCTCTTTGGTTTATCATTAAATATATATATATTTGTATCTCCTGGCTCCCTGTAAGAGTTCTTGTCTGCACCATTGGGTTCAAACCTGCCTTCAGAGTAAATCCTGACATTAGGTGTATGACATGTTAAAGTAAAAAAAAAAGAAAAGAAAAAAAAAAAGCATATTTGTATGACCTTTGTCTGCGTTCCTGGACTGATTGCACAACATAAAACATGGCGCTAACAATGCGCGGCTTTGATTTGTAAATACACAGCACTAGATATAGCACCTAGAAAGATGGCGGCAACAATTCTTGCTCACCATCAGTGGCCATCTCAATGACTCTCTATTGCAGTAAAATCGTACAAACATTTTTCTACATACTATTGTCATCCATTTATTCATGTAAATTTGATTTACAAGTACAATTAGCAGCAGCTAGCTTTAGCACTTCCAGTACAGCCTGTGGTACTTCTTGCAGGATTATCTCTATACTAAAATGATAGTAATGAGAAATGGACAGACAGAAAGGTTTATAAAATAGCATTTGTATTAATGGCTTTGATTTTTTTTTTTATGCAAGCTGTTTTATAACAGCAGAAAATCACTTTGATGTTGACCCAACCAGGAAATTGAGATCCTTCAAATGTATCTACAACAGGTAAGACAAGAATTGTTCATGTTTTCCACAGAATCCCCAACTACAAAATGACCAAACTGTATTATTGTATTGGAAAGCAGATGCAAATGGACACAGCTTGAATTAGTGCGTGTTTAATTAATAAAACAAAATCATTTTCCAGTTTCTCTCATGGAGTGCCCTTTTTTCAGCACTGAGGTAAAGTGATACGTTTCTAGAAATCACATCAGGAATGTGGCTGAGAGGTTTTGCCATCTTCTGAGAAAACAAAACATAATGCAGCTTGTTTCCAGATTTTTCTGATCCCGTTTTATTGTAGTTTGTATGAAGGCAGCCTGTAGCATTAAAAAAAGACAAACAGTGACTCCATATTATAGGACAGCTGTTAAAAGTAAAACAATCATTCATTAAGGATCTCAACAGCAAACAAACACTGCATGGTTTGGGGTCAATAGTTAATGCTTCTTTCACATGGTAAACAAAATAAAAGTTCTAAAAAAACAAATATACCCATTTAAAATACTGCTTTAATTTATCTTCATTGCCCAGCCCGTTAATACAAATGTAAGCATTGAATCAGATATCTCAGGATTAAAGAAATGCATAGCCCAGACAATCATTTGTCTACAGTGAAGTGATTCCTACTCCATTATCTCATGTGGTTTTTGGCATCAGGCCACACAGTGAAGAAGAAGCCCCTGGTTTATTTGTAGGGGGTGGTCAGGAGGTCAACCAGTCCAGCAGCAAGGACTCAATACGTGAGTGGACTCAGGATGAAAAGGCGATCTTCTTCCTTCCTGATCCACTTCAGCAGTTTGTTGACGGCGGACACAGCCATGGCCTTGGTCGCCAGCGGGCTGAAGCAGAGGTAGAGCTCGAAGCCACTTGTCACCTGAAAAGGAAAAAAGCAACGAATAAAATGACGGGCATAAAAAAACAGTGTGAAGTAAAGGTAAACTACGGTAAGTAAATACTGAGGTCTGACACAAAAAAGCTTCCTAAACAATAAACGTTACACCCTCAGCCTTCAAAACACCCCTATACAAATGTACTGTACAGAGTGTTTTGCAAGTGTTAAACTGCAGCATTACAACACTTCTACACATCATGTTACAACACACAGGGCAACTATTCCTCTGACTTGCAGGAAGTCTGTAACGGGCACAGTGTTCATGTTTTTAAAAATTGTGGATTACCCCTTTATTGCAGGATCACTGAACCAAACTCATAACTTTATTATTACTGTACACTTGCAACAAAAATTAAACAAACCTTAAATTTAAAGTCTTAAATTATCACAAGCATCATCACATCACAAATACAGAGTCCTACTTTTACCCAGAAGACAATGTGTCTAGTTGCTGAATTGAAAGACACCAAATAATCTAAATCCATCACTTTATTACATAACTTATAATACTTAATTGTCTGTTTTTGTTTCTAATGAAAAATGTTCTTGTCTTTAGAAACACTGGCCCTCATGCACGAACCGTTCATACGCACAGATTTGTTCTTAAACTGTGCGTACGAGTGATTTAGGATCATTTGTGGCATTCAACAATGTTTTCGTATCCTAAGATTTTTTTCAGATACGAACAAAATTTACGAGTGGTCCGGACCTGTCGTATATTTTAGGAGCGTCAGTCTGCTGTCATCCAGACGGAATTTCTCCACTAATAACTTCATATTTCGTTATTTAGAAAATATTTTGGGTTTAAAAAATCACGCACCATAATTATTCTTGACAATAGGTTATTCTGTTTGAATTAGAATTATAATTTTAAGTTTAATTTGTCTGGTGTGTCGCGCAGGCTTCAGTGAGTCGTGCGCTCCCCTTGGTCATCAAAGCCGCTCCTCATATTAACACCCAGGTACATAAAATCCCCATACACCGCCGCAGAACAAGTACGAATTAAGACTGATCTTGTGCCAAACACCATCGGAGCAATAGATTATTATATCTGATTCGAAATATAACCTGCAGAATGTGGTTGCGCGCTGACCAGGAGGTGCGCGCATGACTCATTTGTGCTGCAAAACATGTTGGCACGCGCGCAGCATGGCATTTATTGTCCATCCATCTCGGTAACGCAGACTATTCCTTGATCTCCTCCTGTCCGTGCTGCGGCGAGACGTTTGTTTGAAGCCATTTTCAGATCAAACCATTTATTCTTGATTTCTGATACTGTACGACCCACGGGAGACACACAACATATGCACTACAATATTAATATGAAGTTAACTGTAGTTTCGAGACATTTTAAAATGCTTCTGTTCAAAAACACATCCGACACTTGCGGGGGGGGTGGGGGGTAGCGGTGCGCCACAGCTCTTCTGAATAAGTGAAACTATAATGTAACACAGTTGTTTACACTAAAATTAAAAATATTTGACCATCCGACACTTGCGGGGGTGGGGGGGGGGGTAGCGGTGCGCCACAGCGCGACTGAGAGCAGATCTCCGAACGCGTGAAGTTCCTCCTTTTACTTCTTGAGTTTGAATGAATGGACACTTCCTGCTGTCAAAAGGCAGGAAACGTGGCCTTATAGATGGCGCCCGTAAGCATGGCTGCGTGTCCACCTCTCCTGTGGGTGTTTGGAATTTTTGTGTTTTGTTCGTTCTTCATTGGAGACATAACTACACTGCTGGTTTATGATCGGAAGCAGCTTCTGGATTTACGGTTTGCTGCCGCGGATGTCGCTGATTCGGGCCAGTATGAGCGTACTTCGGGGAGGCCCCCTCTGCCCCCGTTGCTCGGAGACGAGCTGCCCGTTTACCTCCGCTGCTCTTCGCACCAGCCTGCACGGAGAAATCGATCGACTCGGAGGAAGAAACGCGGCTCACGAGCTGGCCGGCTGGTGAAGCTCAGAGCCCGGCGTTCTGCCTCGCTGTCTTCAGCTGATGGTCTCGATTCTCATCGCCAGTCTCCCGCGTGCACGGACCAGGAAAACAACGGGGATCTCCGGCCGGAGCAGCTCTCTGTGGGCAGCGAGCCGCGGGGCGCTCCCCCACCAGCTGTTAGCACATCAGCTGCTAGCAGCTCATCAGCGGCTAGCTCGGATATCATCAAATTCTGTGTTGTCAACGCCCGATCTGTTTGCAACAAAACGTTCATCCTCAGGGATTACTTTGAAGAGCACGACTTGGACTTTTTCTGCATCACAGAATCGTGGATGTCGTCGGGTGAGTCCAGCGCGCTGACGGAAATAATACCACCAAACTGTTTGTTTTTTAACGACCCGCGACCATCAGGTCGTGGCGGTGGGTTATTAACTATCTTCAAATCAACTTTTGACTGTAAACAACTGTCCATTCCAGTCTCCTGCTCTAGCTTTGAGCTGACTGTGTTTGAACTAGGACATTCACCTGTAACTTTGTGTGCTCTTGTCTACCGGCCGCCTCGCTCCAAGAACTTCATCAGCGAGTTTTCTGATTTCTTGGCTGAAATTACAGCTAAATATTCTCGGGTCGTCATTTCAGGCGACTTCAACTTGCACGTGTGTTGTCCTGAGAAGCCCATGGTTAAGGACTTTTTAGATTTATTGGACTCATTTAATTTAACTCAACACGTGAACTCTCCCACGCAGCAGCGTGGACATTTGTTGGACCTTGTTTTAACATGCGATGTGACCGTTTCAAACCTTGAAATAGGAGACACTGTATTCTCAGATCATAGGCCAGTGAATTTTCAGTTCACCATCCCCCATGTAAATCCTAAAACATGCATTCCTGCACGTAAAGGCAGGAATGTTAACCATTTAACTGCCGCACGTTTCACTGAGGTCTACAACAATGACATGTTAATTCAGCCCCCGGGGTTCCTCTCCAGCACTGAGGAGCTGACAAACCAGTTTGACTCTGTTTGTTTAAAGACTTTGGATAAAGTAGCGCCTATCAAAACGAGAAGACCAAAACTCAGGGCCGAACCGTGGCTGAATGACACGACCAGAGCTGCGAGGCAGCAATGCCGAAAGGTGGAGAGGAAGTGGAAAAAAGACAGTCTGCAGGTCTCTTTTGAGATGGTAAAAGAGAGCTGGCGCCGATATCAGAAAGCAGTGATAACTGCTAAATCACAATACTTCGCTGATATCATTGCTGCAAATTCTCGTAACCCTCGAGTTTTGTTCTCCACCCTAAACTCTGTTCTCCACCTCACTGAACAATCACCCATGGAAGCCTCGACTGAGCTGTGCGAGAACTTCCAACATTTCTTTTTAGATAAAATCGCAACCACCAGGGCTCTCATTTCTCCTCCATCTCACGATCCATCCATCCCACCTCAATCTGTTGCTGTGTTTGACCATTTTGAACCAGTCTCTCTGTCCTCTCTAGAGCAGGTCATGTGTAGCCTGAAACCATCTGGCTCCCCCTTCGATGTGGTCCCCCCTCGGCTTCTAAAGGAGGTTTTTCACACTCTAGGTCCCGCCATTCTCTCTATTGTTAATAGCAGTCTATCCTCGGGTGTGGTGCCAAAATCATTAAAACATGCTGCTGTTCAACCCCTCCTGAAAAAACCAAACCTCGACCCGTCAGTATTATCCAACTTCAGGCCTGTCTCCAGACTCCCATTTGTTTCTAAACTTCTAGAGAAAATAGTTGAGTCCCAACTAAAGTGCTTCCTGGAGGATCACGCTATCCCCGAGCTATTCCAGTCTGGCTTCAAATCCCTCCACAGCACTGAGACTGCCCTACTGAAGGTTTTTAACGACATCTTTCTATCCACAGATACTGGTGACTCTGTGCTGCTTGTCCTATTGGACCTCACATCCGCTTTCGACACCATTGACCATGAGATCCTCATTGCTAGGTTGGAGCAGTGGGTGGGCATCTCAGGATCAGCCCTAAACTGGTTCAGATCCTACCTCTCTGACAGGTCTTTTTGTGTGTCCATCAACGATTTTACTTCTGCAGTGGCGGCTCTTAAATGGGGGGTTCCGCAGGGGTCCATCCTGGGTCCTCTCTTGTTCTCCTTATACCTGCTGCCACTCGGTGCTATCTTCCGGAAACACAATATACCTTTCCACTTCTACGCTGATGACTGTCAAATCTACTTCCCCCTAAGACAAAATGGTACAGGCTCTATTCAACCTCTGCTCGACTGCCTGGCTGACATCAGGGACTGGATGGCTTTAAATTTCTTAAGCTTCAATGATAAGAAGTCTGAAGCCATATTGTTCCTTCCCAATGACACAACCTCAAACCACTGCATTGACCTGTCTGCTCTACCCCTGTCAGAAAAACAAAAAGTCAAAAATCTGGGAGTGATAATGGATCCTTCCATGAAACTCAACAGTCATGTAAACATGATTGTCAAATCCTGTTTTTTCCAGCTGAGGCGTCTGTCTAAGCTGAAGCCCATATTATCCAAAAAGCACCTGGAGACAGTGATTCACGCATTCATTACATCTAGGCTTGATTACTGCAATTCACTTCTGTTTGGCGTCAGTCAAGCCACCATTGCACGATTACAACTGGTTCAGAACGCAGCTGCCCGATTTTTAACCAGCACACGCAAAAGAGAGCACATTACACCAGTCTTGGCCTCCCTTCACTGGCTACCGGTTCATCTTCGAATCCAATTCAAAATTCTCATGTATGTCTACAAATCGCTGAACAGTCTCGCCCCCGCCTATCTCTCGGATCTGATACACCCATATGTCCCTCCACGTGCTTTGAGGTCAGAGGATCAGGTACTCTTAATAGTTCCAGAAACTCGCCTTAAGCGCAGGGGTGACAGAGCGTTCTCTGTAGCAGGCCCAAGACTCTGGAACGAGTTACCGCTGCTCATCAAACAGGCCCCCTCCCTCTCGGTTTTCAAATCCCGGTTAAAAACTCACTACTACTCCATCGCTTTCAATGCCAGCTGATGTGTACTGGATCGTTTGATTTATGATCTGCAATGTTTTTATGTTTTTCGTGTTGTACTTCATTGTATGTGTTGCCTGTTGCGTGTTTGTTTGTCCAGCACTTTGGTGGACTTGTTCCTGTTTAAAGTGCTTTATAAATAAAATGGTATGGTATGGTATGGTATGGTATATGGTGTTTTGAGGGGTGGGAATTATGTAAATGACCTCTCCGCGAGCACGCGCAGGTTGATAGAACAGGTGGGATTCATTAAATTTACGCAGCTCGTTTAAACACTTTTCCTGTGGATAGAAGAGTTTGTTGAATCTGACGTGGCATGTTCGTACGAACGCTTCGTACGAACAAAAGTAGGAGAAATTTAGGATAAAAATACGAACATGTTCGTGCATGAGGGCCACTGATTCCATCTGAGATAAGATGATGTCATGAGGAACCTGCTACTGTGTAACACAGCTGATGTTGATGTTTCCTGTTCATTCTGTAAGCTTTATCCAGAAACATCTGCTAATCTTTTTTGGAAGTAAAAATACTCACAGAACTTTTGGAAGGACATTGTTGCTCTGATATCCAATAATATCCAACCAGGTTTCCTTCTCTATTTTGAAAATGTTCTGTTTGGTATCCTAGATTTCAAGAGGAAAGACTCCTCTCACATTTTCATTATACATCTGATGTTTCTTGCTAAGTTCCATATCCATAAAAGTAAAATAATGCATAGTACTGTATGTATGAGGGGTTCAGATTTACTGAGCCGTCCAATACACCAAATGTAAGAATTGGCAGGTTACACCTGACACAACCTTATCATCAAATATTCACAAGTTCTCTCTTTTTAAGGAATTTACAAATAAATTGTGTGGTCAGATGAGATGTAACAGGCATAAAACGTTAATTTATGTTGGTTCAGCAGAACTGAACCATTTATTTAACAGAATCATACAATTACATCAAACATGTGTATAAAGGATTGGTTCTGATTAAATTTCTTATAGACTGTCGACAAATTCAATTTTGGAACATCAGACACAAGTAATAAGGTGACATATTACTTTATATCTGTAGGCAAATATTTCTTAAAGTTTAGTTACTGGCAAAAGATAAGGAAAAAGTTTGAGTGAGGAGGAGGATGGAAGATGGAAAGAGGGAGTGGATTATCTTGAATGTTTGCACCCAGGAACATGGCAGCTCTTCGGCGGCGTCAGCTAGACTCCCATCCCGTTAATGAACATCGACGTTTTACCTGTGCAAAGATTCTCTGTCTCTGCTCCGTTAAATTGTCCCAGCCTTACGTGCACGGACCGTACGTCCAGCTACGTTTTCAGGCTTCCAGCGTCCATTTTACAACGGCTCGCTCAAGTCCGCATCAACCTCACCGAGGTAGCGACTACTAGTTCCGGTTTGGCTTTTCAAGATAAAAGATTCCTCTAAGGAGTTTCATTATAAGTGGAGCTTACGCTCGGTTCTGGTTTCACAGCAGGCGTGCGGTGAAACTTTGCTGGCGTAACGGGGTCCTTGACGCATGACCACCGTTCACACAGCTTTTTAGGAGAAGAAACTTCACAGCTCAATTTCCCCAGCAGACTAAAGAAAAAAACAGGAAGTCAGAGCTTTTACTGGGAACTTGACCCAGTTACGGAGTCCTTCCCGATTGGCCAGTGGCACCGGGAGGAGGCGTGAATGAGGAGGTGCAGAGGAAGAGGTCAGAAGGTTCATTTATGTCAGAAGGAATAAAGTATTAGTTTTAGACGCCAGCATTTTATGATAAAGCTGATTAAAACTGTCTTAACACTTTTAAACAAACACTGTTGACCTAGCCTGGTTGAACCAGACCCTGTCCTTCACTTTGCTTCGGACTAGGGTCTGGCATTCCTCCCATTGAAAACGATTTCTCCGTAGATTTTTGAACGGACCAATCAGAGAACAGAAGGCGTAGTTTTGTTAGCTTAGCCTGGCGAGGTCCAGGCTATTCAGATAAAAAGCTCAGAAACCACTCGGTGGATCTTTTTTTTGCTACCAGTGTGTAATTATATGGCTCTAATTTACTGACTGTTGGCCTTGATGAAACATTTGAGATAAAATTCAATTTTTTATCATTTATTTTCGTAGCGCACCCGAGGCTGTTTGGAAAATGTCAAACCGAAACTATTTAAATCCAGCAGATTTGACCAGTTCGTGAATTGATTTAGGAACTGTTGAGCTCAGAAACACTTTATAACGTCAGCTAAGAAATATAGTTTTTCTCAGGAAAGAAATAATAGTTTTTTACCTTGTTTTGTTGAAAATTCCTTCGTGGCGGCAGCCATTTTAACTGACGACGTCAGTCCCAGGGTTGCCAGATAAACATAAATTTTATTTTATTTTTATTTTTTTTACCCCTTTTCAGTGCAAATGTTCACTAAACTCAACACACTATTAATCTTATCAGACCCTCACGCAGCAAATATGACAGTTTGGGTAAAAAATAAAATAAAATAAGCAACAGTACTAGATGATTCGTTAATTCTTATCTGGCAACCCTGTCAACGTCGTTCAAAACTCCGCCTTCTGTTCTCTGATTGGTCCGAACAAAAATCTACCGGAGAAATCCTAGTGGGTGGGTGAAGTCCCAGACTGTGCAGTGAAGGGAAATGAGAATTGAGCGGAGCTGTGCAGGAATGGCGAGGGCCAGGCTACTGTTGACCTGTCCCTGATTAAAACAACATCATTACAGTATCACATTTGAAACCTACTGATGATACTAACAAAACCAGAGATTATCTTCTGATTATTAATTAGGACAAAAATAAAAAGTCTCTTGTTGATGTGATTATTGTCCTGAATTCAAACCAAATGAGATAAACAGTATCACTGTTCTTTACTGCAGGTTCCAGAGAAAAGGTGCACCATTACACATTCATATCAAGAGGATGTTCAGCTTGAATTAAACAGTTTGAATTGAACAGAGTCTTTGACCATCAAACATTGCATTCAGTAAC
>JBBPBX010004117.1:0-26493 GCA_038048925.1 Garcialebias charrua | reverse complement strand
GACTTGACAGTCGAATTTGACACTCGAGGCATGATGAACGAGGACGAGACCTCGATATCAGCCTCAGGTGAATTTTCTGCAGATGACGCCGACGTTGAGTACGAGGAACAGGGAGAAGACCTCTCTTGCACCCCGGCACCTGTGCTCCCGGAGACTGACTTTTCCATCCCTGCTCTGTTCGACTTGTGTCGCAGAGCAACGGACGAGCTGCAGATCCCGTGGCCGGAGCCTCCACCTCATCAACAAGTCACGAGATTGGCAGGAAATTATTTTTACTCAAAGCAACAAGCCGCCTTGAGGCAAAGAATGCCCATCTTTCCGGATTTCCTCACAGAGCTGACTCGCACCTGGTCTTTTGCTGTGTTTAATCATTTTAAAGTTCTCTTCATGTTTCCTTTTCTTCTTCTGTACTTGCAGACTTAAAACCTACAATCTAAAAACAACAAGTAGGAACCTTGTACTGAAGTTATGATGCTGTTTGACCAGTCAAGTTTGAAAGACAAAATCCTTTTTGACAGAGTGACCAGCTGTAGTATAAAGTCAGAAAAATCAGTTTTTTTTTTTACCCAAGCCAGCAGGTTTTCAGTCTCACTGCAGCGATAAAAGGAGCGCAGAGGTCTGGTTGGATGGTGCAAACTGCTGTGGAGGTCCTGGTACAGTCCCATAAGTCTCTCCTGCTCTTCGTCAGACTGGTACACCACTGGAAACTCAGGACTGGAGAGACGATAAAAGGGTTGCACAATGAAACAAAATGTTCTATTTAACTAGCTAAGTTGTGCTGACAGTCAAGAGTTTTCACTGTCAAGGCGCAGGAGCTCTTTGACTTTTTAATTTGATCAGAGCTTATTAACCTGCCTGATTTCCAGCTCATGGAAGAGCTTAAAAATGTTTAGAAACTTGAATACACACATAAGCCACCTAATTATTTGCTGTGCACAACTTTAACAGGGTTTGCAGCCTTTCATGAAAATTTAATTCCCTGAGTTTTTCCTCGAGTAAATCCTGGAATTCCAGGAGATATTTCAGTCACATGAAATGCTCAGAACTTAGCCCTTTAGGTGGCGGGCACAGGAAGTTTACTGTAGCCCAGTGTTTTTCAAAGTGGGGGCCACCAGGGAGCGCTAGGGGGCCAGAAAGCTGGACAGAAAAAGATGATAAAAAAAGCAAAAATAAAAAAATAGTAATAATAATAAATTTGTCCACTGGGGCAATCTATAGCTGTCGGTTCCAGATAAGCACATTTGAGAGAGGGAGGTTAGATTTTTTTTTGTTTTGCTCTTCTGGTCAACAGTTTGTTGAAAACTTGTTTTTTTAGTGGGAATATAATAGTGTTGAAATCATGTTAGTTACCGTATTTTCCGGTGTATAGGTTCGCACCTTTTTATGTTTTTTCTTTTTTTTTAGGCCTGCGACCTATACACCGGTACGAGCTATTTATGGATTTTTTTCCCATATTTTTAGACCAATTTTTGGCTCAGTTATGACCGTTTTTCATTTTGGCAGAAAATGGTGCAGTACCACTTTTGTCCACTAGGGGACACTTCCAGAGGAGTACACCGACCGTTTCCAGCTCATGTGTCAGAAAAAAGCTCCTCTGCTCGGACTGACTCTGTCGGCCTCCTGGTCTGGAGGTAACTTCTTTTAGCTCTGTGTTTGTTAGCTGTTTGTTAGCAAGTTAAGTCAAGAACCACTCAGTGGATTTTTCTGAAACTTACAGAATGTAATCACTGTATGGACTTTTACAAGTGAGTAGCTTTATTAGATGTTTGAGAAAAGAAAAGAAAAAACTATATTTTATTAGCGTTAGCTTCAGTTAGCTTCTGTTTATAACGTTATAAATAGCTCCGAAACCACTCGGTGGATATTTTTTCTGCTTACAGAGTGTAATCATATGGGTTTAATGTACTAACTGTTGGCCTGGATGAAACATTTGAGATAAAATTCGATTTTTTATTCGGGTTTTGAGAGACGTACTCTTCTGTTAGCATTCGTTTTATTTCCGTGTATATTTTAGCAAATAGCTAATAAAACACTTGGCTAATAAACCACTACATCCATCCATCCATCTTCTTCCGCTTATCCGGGGTCGGGTCGCGGGGGTAGCAGCCTAAGTAGGGAGGCCCAGACTTCCCTCTCCCCAGCCACTTGGAGCAGCTCCTCCGGGGGAATCCCAAGGCGTTCCCAGGCCAGCCGAGAAACATAGTCCCTCCAGCGCGTCCTGGGTCTTCCTCTGGGTCTCCTCCCGGTGGGACATGCCCGGAACACCTCACCAGGGAGGCGTCCAGGAGGCATCCTAACCAGATGCCCGAGCCACCTCAACTGGCTCCTCTCGATGTGGAGAAGCAGCGGCTCTACTCCGAGTCCCTCCCGGATGACTGAGCTTCTCACCCTATCTCTAAGGGAGAGTCCAGCCACCCTGCGGAGAAAACTCATTTCAGCCGCTTGTATCCGAGATCTTGTTCTTTCGGTCATAACCCAAAGCTCATGACCATAGATGAGGGTGGGAACGTAGATCGATCGGTAAATTGAGAGCTTTGCCTTTCGACTCAGCTCTCTCTTCACCACGACAGACCGGTACAGCGCCCGCTTCACTGCGGACGCTGCACCTATCCGCCTATCGATCTCACGCTCCAGTTTTCCCTCATTCGTGAACAAGATCCCGAGATACTTAGTGGCAGGGCTTTTGACTACGGATCCGAAGGTCGCGGGTTCGCGCCCCGGCCACTACCCAGCTTGGGGTGTCTATGAGTGCACACCTATTTCTCCAGCTCCCCGGCGCTTTCGGGCTGCTCACTGCACCACCTGGTAGGTGGTTGGGTTAAATGCAGAGACGAATTTCGTCTGTGTATGGGAACATATGCAGATGACAGGAATAGACATTATTATTATTATTATTATTATTATTATATTAAACTCCTCCACTTGGGGCAGGACCTCCTCCCCGACCCGGAGAGGGCATGCTACCCTTTTCCGGCTCAAGACCATGGCCTCGGATTTGGAGGAACTGATCCTCATCCCGGCCGCATCACACTCGGCTGCAAACCGCTCCAGTGAAAGTTGTAAATCACGAACTGATGAAGCCAGTAGGACCACATCATCTGCAAAAAACAGAGAAGCGATTCTAAGGTCACCAAAACGGAACCTCTCAACACCTTGGCTGCGCCTAGAAATTCTGTCCATAAAAGTTATGAACAGAATCGGTGACAAAGGGCAACCTTGGCGGAGTCCAACTCTCACCGGAAACGAGCCTGACTTACTGCCGGCAATGCGGACCAAGCTCTGACACCGGTCGTACAGGGACCTAACAGCCCTTATCAAAGGGCCTGGTACCCCATACTCCCGGAGTACCTCCCACAGAACCCCCCGAGGGACGCGGTCGAATGCCTTCTCCAAGTCCACAAAGCACATGTAAACTGGTTGGGCAAACTCCCACGCACCCTCCAGGACCCTGTTGAGGGTGTAGAGCTGGTCCAGTGTTCCACGACCAGGACGAAAACCACATTGCTCCTCCTGGATCCGAGGTTCGACTATCCGACGGACCCTCCTCTCCAGAACCCCTGAATAGACCTTACCAGGGAGGCTTAAGAGTGTGATCCCCCTATAGTTGGAACACACCCTACGGTCCCCCTTTTTGAATAGGGGAACCACCACCCCAGTCTGCCAATCCAAGGGAACTGCCCCCGATGTCCACGCGATATTGCAGAGTCGCGTAAGCCAACACAACCCCACAACATCCAGAGCCCTAAGGAACTCCGGGCGAATCTCATCCACCCCCGGAGCCTTGCCACCGCGGAGCTTTTTAACCACCTCGGCGACCTCAGCACCAGAGATCGGAGAACCCGACCCAAAGTCCCCAGGCTCCGCTTCCTCCATGGAAGACGTGCCAGTAGGATTGAGGAGGTCTTCGAAGTATTCCGCCCACCGACTCACAACATCCCGAGTTGAGGTCAGCAGCACGCCACCCCCACCATAAATGGTGTTGGTCGCGTACCTCTTTCCCCCCCTGAGACGCCGGATGGTGGACCAGAATCGCCTCGAAGCCGTACGGAAGTCATTCTCCATGGCCTCTCCGAACTCCTCCCACGCCCGAGTTTTTGCCTCAGCAACCACCCGAGCCGCATGCCGCTTGGACTGCCGGTACCTATCAGCTGCTTCCGGGGTCCCACAAGCCAAAAAGGCCCAATAGGACTCCTTCTTCAGCCTGACAGCATCCCTCACTGCCGGTGTCCACCACCGGGTTCGAGGGTTGCCACCACGACAGGCACCAACAACCTTGCGGCCACAGCTCCGATAAGCTGCCTCGACAATAGAGGCGCGGAACACGGCCCACTCGGACTCCATGTCCCCCGCCTCCCTCGGAACGTGTTCAAAGCTCTCCCGGAGGTGGGAGTTAAAGCTCCGTCTTACGGGAGACTCTGCCAGACGTTCCCAGCAGACCCTCACAATACGTTTGGGTCTGCCAGGTCTGACCGGCATCCTCCCCCACCATCGGAGCCAACTCACCACCAGGTAGTGGTCAGTTGACAGCTCCGCCCCTCTCTTCACCCGAGTGTCCAAGACATGCGGCCGCAGATCAGATGAGACGACAACAAAGTCGATCATCGAACTGCGACCTAGGGTGTCCTGGTGCCAAGAGCACATATGGACACCCTTATGCTTAAACATGGTGTTCGTTATGGACAATCCATGACGAGCACAGAAGTCCAATAACAGAACACCACTCTGGTTCAGATCAGGGGGGCCGTTCCTCCCAACCACACCCCTCCAGGTCTCACTGTCATTGCCCACGTGAGCGTTGAAGTCCCCCAGTAGAACAAGGGAGTCCCCAGGAGGCGCACTCTCCAATACCCCCTCCAAGGACTCCAAAAAGGGTGGGTAGTCTGAGCTGCCGTTTGGTGCATAGGCACAAACAACAGTCAGAGCCCGTCCCCCCACACGTAGGCGAAGGGAGGCTACCCTCTCGTTCACCGGGGTGAACCCCAACGTACAGGCACCAAGATGGGGGGCAACCAGTATGCCCACTCCTGCTCGGCGCCTCTCACCAGGGGCAACTCCAGAGTGGAAGAGTGTCCAACCCCTCTCAAGGAAACTGGTTCCAGAGCCAGAGCCATGCGTTGAGGTGAGTCCGACTATTTCTAGTCGGAAACTCTCAACCTCACACACTAGCTCAGGCTCCTTCCCCACCAGAGAGGTGACATTCCATGTCCCAATGGCCAGCTTCTGTAGCCGAGGATCAGACCGCCAGGGTCCCCGCCCTCGGCCACCACCCATCTCACATTGCACCCGACCCCTTTGGCCCCTCCCACAGGTGGTGAGCCCATGGGAAGGGGGACCCACGTCTCCTCTTCGGGCTGTGCCCGGCCGGGCTCCATGGGTAAAAGCCCGGCCACCAGGCGCTCGCCAGCGTGCCCCACCTCCGGGCCTGGCTCCAGAGTGGGGCCCCGGTGACCCGCGTCCGGGCGAGGGAAAACTTAGTCCATTAATTGTACTCATCATAGGGGTTTTTGGGCTGCACTTTGTCTGGTCCCTCACCTAGGACCTGTCTGCCTTGGGTGACCCTACTAGGGGCATGAAGCCCCTGACAGCATAGCTCCTAGGATCATTGGGACACTCAAACCCCTCCACCACGGTAAGGTGGCAGCCCAGGGAGGGGCTAAACCACTAACCCTTGTGCTATAATGTCAGCTATAATTTTTAGCAAACAAATAATTGTTTTTACCGTGTTAATCTTCTTAAAAGCCTTGCTGTGCGCTCCTGTGGCAGACATTTGCAGCAGAGCTAAACACTCAGTCCATATTGCCGGGTTGTCTCAGCGGTGACGCGTCACGTCAGCGGTGGATGACGCGTTACGTCGGCGGTGACGTAGGTGCGACCTATACACCGGTGCAACCTATTTCTGGATTTTTCCAATTTATTGATAAAAATTGGACAATGTGACCTATACAACGGAAAATACGGTAATAACATTAAAGGTATTGTGACATGATTTTGTAAATTTGAATATTTGTCAGAACATATATATCTTATATCATTGAGCTCTGGTCGTTTTTGCATAATAAATTATAAATATGTAAAATTTTTATTCTAAATTATGGTAATGTTTTTCTCTGGTACTTGCTGGGATACACCCCTAAAATTCCGCGCATTTCCGCAATACGTCATCACCAGTCGTCGTCGCCAGTCATCAACGTCACAACGGGCAGAAGGCAGAGCCTTGCCCGTTTGTTTTGTGTGTTAACTGCTTGCCAT
Source organism: Garcialebias charrua (assembly GCA_038048925.1). Lineage (NCBI taxonomy): Eukaryota > Metazoa > Chordata > Actinopteri > Cyprinodontiformes > Rivulidae > Garcialebias > Garcialebias charrua. The sequence goes on along the minus strand of JBBPBX010004117.1, from coordinate 20,244 downwards.
AGAATTCATTTCCTGAAAGATCGGCTCTTTTTTTTGTGTAACTTGAAAAATGCCGTCACGTTGTAGCGCATTTGTGTGTTCTAATATCAGCAGTGAACAAGTGATTCTTCACAAATTTCCAAAAGATGAGAAACTTCGACAAGAATCAGAATGGACCAGACAAGGACCGGTGGGTTCCTACTCGTATGTCTGCAGCGACCATTTTACTGCCGATTGTTATCTGGAAAGACCTGGTTTACAAGAATCTTTAGGATTACCAGTAAGATTCAGAAGACTTTTAAAACCGGATGCTATTCCTACTATTTTTAAAAGAAAATCTACAGAAGAAAGTCCCACAGGAGCTACCATGCAAACAACGCAGGGACCATCGGAAGACTGTCCAGGAGATGAGTAAGTCTTTGTGTAAACATAATCGGAGGTGTGTAGTGTTTTAGATTCTAAACTATATATTTTACGTGAGTTCATGTTGTTTTACTTTATACACTGTGAGTGTATAAAGCCAATTATCACGGCAGATTATTTATGTTCGCTGCTAACAAGCTAGCCGAATCAGTAGCACACACACTTTTCTAATAATGTATTTTTAAATTATGTCTGCATCTGTAGTTTCTTTTTATTCGGGGAGGGATATTAATGAGAGTTTTGGATGATTTACTGTCTTAAAATGATATATCGCTGACGCAACCGGTAATAAAAAGCCGAGGTAGCAGCTAACACACTAGCCGAGATACAGTACAGGCCACGTTGCTATTTATGCATTTTTAAATTATGTCAGCGCAATCGGGTAACATCTGTTGTTTTCTTTTTATTCGGGGAGGGATATTAATGAGAGTTTTGGATGATTTACTGTCTTAAAATGATATATCGCTGACGCAACCGGTAATAAAAAGCCGAGGTAGCAGCTAACACACTAGCCGAGATACAGTACAGGCCACGTTGCTATTTATGCATTTTTAAATTATGTCAGCGCAATCGGGTAACATCTGTTGTTTTCTTTTTATTCGGGGAGGGATATTAATGAGAGTTTTGGATGATTTACTGTCTTAAAATGATATATCGCTGACGCAACCGGTAATAAAAAGCCGAGGTAGCAGCTAACACACTAGCCGAGATACAGTACAGGCCACGTTGCTATTTATGTATTTTTAAATTATGTCAGCGCAATCAGGTAACATCTGTTGTTTTCTTTGTATTCGGGGAGTGTTTATTAATGAGAGTTTTGGAAGATTTACTGTCTTAAAATGATATATCTCAGACGTGACCGGTGTCAGGGACTCTGTTTGCCAAGATGGCTGCTAAGAAACATTAGCCGAGAGCCCGGAGCAAACACGTTGCTAATAATGTATTTTTAAATTATGTCTGCGCGATCAGGTAACATCTGTAGTTTCTTTTTATTCAGGGAGGGTTCATTAATGAGAGTTTTGGATGATTTACTGTCTTAAAATGATATATCTCAGACGCAATCGGACATGCTCCCCATTATTATTTAAATGCACGTTGGAGCGTGCCTTCCCGTAGTCACGTAGGCACGTCACAATGAAGTTTTTGCGGAAATGCGCAGATTTTTAGGGGCGTATCCCAGAGAAAAAAACTACCATAACTTGGAATAAAAATTTAATATATTTATAATTTATTTTGCAAAAACGAACAGAGCTCAATGATATAAGATATATATGTTCTGACAAATATTCAAATTTATAAAATCATGTCACAATACCTTTAACTAACAGTTAATAAGAGTTACAGGTAGTTAAGCCCCCACAGCCAATCAGTATGAGTACATGTACTACGTACACTGTAGAAGCAGAACATGGACTCAGTGATACTAGAATACTAACATTAATACACATATTTTTTATGAGTAAAGCATCAAAGCCGTGCTGTTCGTTTTCTTCTGTAACGTTCTTTGTGGGAGTATTTTGACAAGTAAAAGTGTCAAACGACACATGAAAGGCACTTTTCCATATGAATGCTAACAGAAATTTAAGCATATACCTGTAGTCTGAGTTAACAAACATCAGAACTACTTTTGTAGTCCTCATAATTTCTTGGTAAAGTTTTAGGTTTGTCAAGCCAGGTAAAGAAAAGACAGTCCTGCTTGTGGAGCTTGTTTCATGAAAATGTTCTGAAGAAAACATCAGAAAAACAAATAAATCTGACTTTTTAAAGGGGACCACATATTGCTTTTTAAAATTTTTATGGTATTTCTTTGGGGTTAAAAAACAGTGTTCATTCAATTTAATACACAAAATAATTCTTAGATAATCAATTATACCCTTTTTAATTCTGCCATTTTTAACTTTCGTTTTGAACGACCGGTTTATGATGAGGAGGTCTTGTGGCACGCCCTTCAAAGATCTGCTCACATTAACTCCGCCCTCCAAAGGCAGACGAGGAAGTTACTGCACGTTTCTTTTGCCTCCTTCTGACTCTCCCTCCCTCTGACTCTCCCTCCCTCTGACTCTCCCTCCCTCTGACTCTCCCTCCTTCTGCCTGTGGCGCAGCTGTAGGGGAGCAAAGCACACACACACACAAGCACAGCAGCACAGCGGGGGCTTTTTTATCTGCGTCCCTCCGAGGAGCACGTGCGGGCCGGCACACATACACACACACACACACTCACAGCGGGCTTTCTTTTTATCAACACTACCTGACGCTCTGATGGAATTAAATAGGAGCTCCAAGTGATCTTGGTCTGGCTGAACCTGTATGTGAGGACACACACACACGCGCACACACGGGTTTGGTTGCGTTAAGTAGTCTGTCCTGCTAATGACACATAAACCAACACACACACACACACACACAGAAACATGCGCATCTGTTCCCATCTGAAAACTATCAATTTTAAATCCATTATCTGCGCCACGAGGGTCAGAGAGTTAGCTGGCTAGACTCTGTGACATTTTTAGCCATGAAATCAGGAAAAACAACCGTCAACTCTTTTATACTGGAGTGGGTTGAGCCGCACCAGGGGTTGCTAGGTGAGGGGGCTGGACTCAGGTTCGAGGTGGGTTGTCCTCGCGCCTGTGACGTAACAGGCGCGATGATTTCAAAACGAAACCTATCTTATCACAGTTAAATAAATCTACTTAGAGTAAATAAACCACTGGGTGCATTTTTTTGGCCTTAGGACTGTTTTTTTATGGAGTAAATACCCAAAGTTGAGTAAAAAAAACATTAAAAAGTGAATTTTGAATATGTGGTCCCCTTTAAGTAATTAGTTAGTAGTTTAAAGTCTGTAAATTTAAAGTGATATTAAAATAACCAAGTAGACAAATACTTTCTAATTAATCATTTGGTTAAGTTTTTGTTAAAATAATTTCACTTTAAAACAAGTTGTCAGCAGGTACTGGTACTCACCTGGTGTACAGCCCTGAGCTCTTGGATTTGTACAGGAAGTGTCTGAGCTCGGGGATGCCAACCTGCTCCACGGAGTAACTTGGACATTTGAGCGCCTCCTTCAGGGCCTGGTAGGCGCTGCGCTTGCTCAACCTCTCCATGAAGCGGTGCTTGCACTCAGACATGTTAAAAAAGTCCTCTTTTTCGGTTGAGACCAGGATTAGGCAGAGCTCTGACCTGGGCTCCAGGTAAGAGATGTGAGCGTGGAAAAAGCCTGCTGTGTTGAACTTGGGCAGGCAGATGGGAGTCCAGCCCTCGCCCTCCCGGAAGGATGAAGAAGAGCCGACGAGGTTCAAGACCAGGTGCAAGTCTATGTGATGCAGAAACTGGTCCTTCTTCCTGACCAGAGTGACCAGGCGGTCACCAGCCAACAGGATAGAGAACACTAAGTTTTTGGCTTTGGCTGCCTGGAGGCTGGATGAGACTACGTCTCTGGCCCAGCTGACCAGGGGCAGGCAGGTGACGGCGCTAAGCAGCAGACCAGGATCCCGCTCCAGATGGTGCAGTAGGTTGTCTATGAGGTACTCGGAGCCAGTCAGCAGGCGGCGCAGGTCGTAATTCTGCTTGTGCTCAAAGATGTGGTTGAGCTGAGTGAGCGTGAGAAGGCTGACGATCTGGTAGTAGATGTACTGAAGTTCTCGCAGCAGCTCCTTGTCTGACTGACAGGTCTGTGACACACCCACCAAGACCAGAGGACTCTTGTTGAGAAAAACCACTTTACAACCATCTAACAGAAAGTGAAGAGAAGAAGGGCTGAAGTCCAGAATATTTACAAATCCTATCAACCCAAATTTATTTACAATGAATCACAGTAATAATTTAACATATCAAATGTTTCAACTAAGAAATTTATATTTAAAAAAATGTACAGTAATTTTGAATTTTATGACAGCAACACATCTAAAAGAAATGGAAACGGGAAACAAAAGGCTTAAAAGGAAGTGATACAAAAAAAAAAGAAACAACTGGATGAGCACTGTGCAACTACCCATCCATCTCGTTCATTTATTTAGGTTTATTTCCTTTATTTAACCACACAAAAACACTGTTGAGATCTCATTTACAAGGGGAACCTGGACCATTTCCTTTGCCCGTTTTATTCCTTTCCAGGTCACAGGGGAGTTGATGTTTCTCTGTAGTGATCACAGTGTGAGAAGCAGGGTACATCACAAATCACAAGACACTCACAGGGACAGAGACAAACGAGACAAAAAACTATTTGTATTCACACCCACACCTAGGGAACATTCAGAGTCACCAGTTTACCCAACATGAAAGTTTTTGATGTGTAGGAGGAATCGGGAGAGAAAATCCATGTGTGTACAAGAACATGCCAAATCCACCCAGAAGAGAAGAACTGCAGACTCTCAGCTCTAACCACTGATCCACCTCGCCACCAATATGCAACTACAGTATTTTCTGGTGTATAGGTCGCACCTGTGTATAGGTCGCATTGTCCAATTATCACCAATAGATTGGAAAAATCCCTAGATAGGTCGCACTGGTGTATAGGTCGCACCTACGTTTAGCTCTGCTGCAAATGTCTGCCACAGGAGCGCACAGCAAGGCTTTTAAGAAGATTAACACTTAAAAACAATTATTTGTTTGATAAAAATTATAGCAAATATATGTCTGAGCTGAACTTTTCCTTAATAAATGAACGTAATTGTGAAATGAGCTGGATTTAAAAATTTGTTTCGCCGAAAGTGATAACAAGCCATATATAGGTCGCACCTGAGTATAGGTCGCAGGCCTTGAAAAAAAACAACATAAAAAGGTGCGACCTATACACCGGAAAATACGGTAATTCAGTTAATTGGCAACAGAGAGAGTATAAGCAGAGCATTTTAGAGAGGCTGAAGTTCAGATAACAATGAACAGAAGTTTACCAGTTTAAAAAATACAACTGTCTGAAAATACGGGAACAATTTTCAGTTGATATTTCTGAACGCACTTTGAACAGGGCGGGTGGTGCAGTCGTAGAGCTGCTACCTCTCAGCAAGCAGGTCGCCCCGGTTCAAATCTCGGCCGGGGGGCCTTTCTGGGTAGCCTGGTTAAAACCAGACCCTTGTCCTTCACTTCGCTTCGTACTAGGGTCTGGACTTTCTCCATAGACAAACGATTCTTGCTGGAGGCGTGGCCTCTGCTGAGGAACAAAACCATTGGATCTTAGAAACATTTTGAACAGGGAAAAGCATTCTGCTCCCTCCCCCTCAGAGCTCTGCCGAACTTGACATCAGCTCCGCCTCCTGCTGCATTTTCTCTCGCTGCCTGCATATTCTGTGTTTATATGTTAATAAAACGTTTGAAAAAAATTAAATAAAACCATGTAGCGCTGGTCCAGCACACCAGAAGACCAGAAAATATGCAGGGACTCGGGCAGCAACGTAAAACCCTAGTTTAATTCTCTCGTGACAACCTCAGTCATTTCCTTATTCTTTGCACTCAGCGGAGAGAGAGGAGGAGGAGGAGGGAGGGAGCGATCACTTGACTTTTGGCAAAAAAACAAAATAAAACTCCAGATAAGGGATTAAGAAGGGGAATTTAACACATTTGTGTCACATATAAAACAGTCCTGCATCGCTTTGCATCGCTTTGAATGAGAACATGCGGCTGCGCGCTGGGACAGGTGGCACTCAGCGGAGAGGAGGAGGAGGAGGAGGAGGGAGGAGGGAGCGATAACTTGACTTTTGGCAAAAAAACAAAAGAAAACTCCAGATAAGGGATTAAGAAGGGGAATTTAATACATTTGTGTCACATATAAAACAGTCCTGCATCGCTTTGCATCGCTTTGAATGAGAACATGCGGCTGCTCGCTGGCTGCGCTGGGACAGGTGGGGGCGTGGGTTAGGGGCCAAAAACTCCGCCCCTTCTGTTCTCTGATTGGTCCGGTCAAAAATCAGCCGGAGAAATCGTTGTCTATGGGAGAAGTCCCAGACCCAGCAGTGAAGGGAAATGAGAATTGAGCGGAGCTGCGTAGGAATGGCGAGGGCCAGGCTACCGGTACTTTCTGGGTGGAGTTTTCATGTTCTCTCTGTGCATTTGTGAGTTTTCTCCAGGTACTCCAGTTTCCTCCCACAGACCAAAACATGCATGTTAGACTGATTGGTAACTCTAAATTGTCTCTAGGTGTGAGTGAGAGAGTGAATGGTTGTTTGTCTCTATGTGTCCCTGTGATGGACTGGAGACCTGTCCAGGGTGTCTCCCGCATCTCGCACAGTGATAGTTGGACATGGGCACCTGCGACCCAAAAAGAAAGAAGCAGGTAAAGATAATGGATGGACTTTGAATATCCCATCTACAGTTCAAAAGAGCTTCAAAGGTTTATTTAAGAATCTGTAGACATCTCTTTGTTCAAAAGACTAGACAAGTCAGCATTGGTTGATCTTGAACACTGTCATCTTCTTTGGACCAAATAACTTTTTCTTTTTTTTATGGACTGAGGTAAACAGGAACACTGTTCTGTGATCAGACAAAGCAACATATGAAATTGTTTTTTGGAAACCATGGATGCCACATCCTCTGTACTCAAGAGGAACCATCAGGCCGGTTATCAGCACACAGTTTAAAATCCTGCCTCTCTGATGATATGGGGGTTGCATTAATACCTCTTGTCTCTCCATATCTGGAAAGACACCATCAATGCAGAAAAGATTATCCAGGTTTTGGGAAAGCATATGCTTCCATCTAGAGACGCTGTCTATTTCAGGGAAGGCCTTTCACGTAAACCTCATCCTGTACTGATTATGGAAGCTTGGCTTCACAGCAGAAAAGTACCAGTGCTGAATCGACCTGCCTGCAGTCCAGATGTCTCATCAACTGAAAACATCAGGTGCATAATGAACTGACAAATCCAGCAAAGAAAACCCAGAACTGTTGAAGAGCTAGAATCCTCCATCAGACAAGGAGACCACATTCCCTCCAAAAGCTTCAGCAACTGGGGCCTCATGTATCAACCATGCGTGCGCACAAAAACATTGCGCACGTCACTTCCCACGCAAAAGCCCGTATGTATCAAAACTGAACTGAACGTGAATATATGCGCATCCAGGTACATATCCACGCAAGCTCCCGAGCAGGCGTACGCACGTTTCTGTGGTTCTTGTTCCTTTGGCGACACTTACAGGTGTTTCAGAGAAACTGAAGCCCCACAGTCTGTGGTTGACTTTAAGAGCGGCTTGAAGACCTTTCTTTTCAACCGAGCATACTCTTCCTCCTCATGATTCTACTTTTGATCTGAGTTGATACTGTTGTTGATTTTAATTGTTTTATTATTTGTCTTATTGACATTCAAATATGTTGCACCTTGTAGCACTTTGAGATTTCCATTAATGAAAAGTGCGTTATAAATTGAATTCATTATTATTATTATTAACAGTTCAAGATGTGTAAATGATTAATATTCCCTCCAAACACACGATTAACAAGTATTACATCCACATGACGCAGTGAAATAAAGGACGCGCAACGTTGTGCCAAAAATAAATTTAACAGGAACGGATTCATTCAGCCTTACTGGAGGTTATAATAAATAGTGTAACACGCAGAGCATTTATTTAGAAACAGATATAGTTTTCCGATCTAGGATATGGCTTATCAGCCGTTTTCAGAAATAATAATTTTCCAGTTTGGCACTGCATGCTGCGCTCTGGGGAGCCGTGCATCACGCGTGCATACAGAAGCAGCGGTCAAACTGTTCCACAGAGGGAGCTGCAGGTCGATCGGGACTGTGCAGTCCAGTCCACACAAAGCCGGATCATGTCCAATGGAATGGTCTCATCCATATGTTTCCAAAGGCTGAGTGGTCGCGCTTGGAGCGCGCGCGCACCCTCACCGGTGTCGACACGGCAGCTGGAGGTGTTTCATTATCTGCGTTTATTGTAGATTTCTCCAAAATGACACGTGAAAGTACACCTTATATAACTTGTAGGAGAGCAAAAGCTTCACAGACAGACTGCGCACAGGGCTGCGGGGCGCGCGCTGCGTCTGGAGACTCCAACATCATGTCATGAAAAGTCTCCACCAAGACGCACAGACTCGTTTCTTCACATCATCTACATAAACAAAGATCTATGTTCTAGCAAACATCCAAGTAAGTTCCTCTGTGTTTACAGTAATAATGGTAATAAACTCGTGCGCAAAGTTAATATTTCCACACAGAATGAATGAATGAGCCGGTTCGCGCACCACAGCAGGGTGCGCGCGCACACAAATACCGACAATCACTCGTTCTTTGCATGATGAACACATTTTATTACTATTCTTACTTAGGATGTTTGTCCTCACTCATATTATATTGAATTCATTATTTTCCCGAATCTAGAAATCATTTCTGATCGCGCAGGGATCAAACAAACATGTCCTTCACACATGCAGGAAGTAATTTGCATCTGTTTAACATATGTAAATGTAGGCGTGTCAGGGGAGGTGTCTCACGTGCGCTCAGTTCCACGTCAATTGTGATGTACAAAAGGAATGTGCGTGGATTCAGGTGTACGCACAGTTTGATAAATCTGGATCTTTTTGTGCGTAGACACTTTTCTGGATTTCACCGTACGTCACTTTTCAGTAGGAAATCCACGCAGGTTTTTGATACATGAGGCCCCAGGTCTCCTCAGTTCCTAGATGTTTACAGAAGAGATGCTTCACTGTAGTAATCACAGGCCTGTCCCATCTTGTTTGAGATGTGTCAATGTTATCAATTTTTAATTTACCTCCCTTGTTGTCTAAAAATTGTGCTTTCTTAGTTTAAACATTACTATGATTCACTGTTAATTAAATGTGGGTTTATTAGATTTGCAAATCATTGCATTCAGTTTATGTTTACACTTTACACAAGGTCCAGACTTTTTCAGAACTTGTTGGACCTGACATAGCTTTAACTTGGGAACAATGTTACCATCTGACCTGTGTGAATGGAGCGGATAATGTTCTTCTCATCCTCGACGAAGGAAACCAGAGCCATCATTACTCCCATGGTGCTGGACAGAGCCTCCTCTGTGCCGTAGCGGGTGTAGATTGGCTTTCCAGCCTTGCTTAACACAAACACGTGCTTCCTGTGACTGCGCCACGCCTCGCTGGATACATCCTCCTCCTCTTTGGTCCCGCTCTCCGATGAAAAATCCTTGCTGTTCTGCTTCTCTGAGGTTTGCTCTTCAACCAGGGTCTTGAACTCCTCTGCAACACGTCCCTCTGAGCGGTCCTGTTCAGCCACCTTCTGGGCCTCGTCCTCAGCTTCAACACACAGATCTTCAAAGGACTGTGTAAGAACAAACATGGCACTCTTCTGACCCGCACCTGCAATAAAGTACAAGGACACATGTTTAAAAACTGCAGATACTAATGCTCATTATGACGTCATGAAGCCTTATTGAGTTGCTGCTTACTGCAAAAATGAAAGGAAATAATCTTGTCTGTGTGCATTGCTGTGTGTATGTCTGTACTGTTAGCAAAATATCACAAGACCCACTTGACAAATTTTATCTTTCAGAGATTAATCTTGAGGTTTATATCTAAAACTGATTAACTTTGGACTCAACCCATCAAACATAAAGTGTTCAGACAATTTTACAGGTATTACTGGTGCAGTAGCTGCTTTGCAACATCAGCAACACAAATTCTCGCACAGTGTTCAAAACGTTGGCGTTAATGGTTGGCAACAAGTTGTTGCCAACCATTTCTGCAACAGTGTTACATATTACTCCTCTTAGTGTTGGATTTATTCTAACAGACTGTTATGCAACACTTAAGGCTAACCGTGGATATATATTATAACTAGAGGACAGGAAGCTGAAAGTTAAAAACACTAAAGACAAATCCAAAAAAGCTAAGTCTGGTCCTCTGGACATTCAAAAAACAAAACAAAACAAAGCAAAAAAAACCCTGTAGAATTAATTTACCTCCCTTGTTGTCTAAAAATTGTGCTTTCTTAGTTTAAACATTACTATGATTCACTGTTAATTAAATGTGGGTTTATTAGATTTGCAAATCATTGCATTCAGTTTATGTTTACACTTTACACAAGGTCCAGACTTTTTCAGTACTTGTTGGTTAGTACCCATCCCTTTAGTTGGCAGCTCAGAACACCACATACAGAACACCATGGACTTTGTGGATAAGGTGAGGGATGTCATCATGGAGACTGATGAAACAATGGTCTCTTTTGATGTCACATCACTCTTTACGTGCATTCCTGTTGATGAAGCAGTAGAGGTGGTCTGTTTAAGGTTAAAATCAGACACCACTCTGAGCAACAGGACCACACTTTCCACAGAACAACTGTGTCAACTCTTGAAACTGTGCCTGCAGTCAACCTACTTCACATATGGGGAGCAATATTATAGGCAGAAACATGGGTGTGCTATGGGGTCTCCAGTTTCTCCTATTGTTGCCAACCTGTACATGGAGGAGGTAGAAAAGAGAGCTTTGACATCCTTTTCAGGGAGACCACCAAGTCATTGGTTCAGGTATGTTGACGACACCTGGGTTAAAATTAAATCTCAGGAAGTCCAACATTTCACTGATCACATCAACTCTGTGGATAAATATATCAAGTTCACACGAGAAGATGTAAAAAATGGCAGGTTGGCTTTCTTGGACTGTGAGGTCTCAGTTTCTGATAGAGGAAATTTGCAAACTGAGGTGTACCGCAAACCCACACACACAGACCAGTATTTACAGTTTGACTCCCATCACCCTCTGGAGCACAAGTTAGGAGTCATCAGGACTCTGTACCACAGAGCAGACAGCGTCCCCACTAACTCAGGAGCCAGACAGAAGGAGAAATCACACACAAAACAGGCTCTAGAGAAATGTGGATATCCTAACTGGGCCTTCCTGAAAGCAGAGAAGAAACCCAAACAGGACTCCAGCCAGCCATCAGGTGAAAAGAAGGAACCCAGACCCAGACCAGTGGTCATTCCGTATGTTGCGGGAGTTTCAGAGACATTGAGACGTTTATTTTCTAAACACAACGTCCCAGTGGCTTTTAAACCCCAAAATACATTACGACAAAGACTGGTTCATCCCAAAGATCCAGTCCCCCGGCACAAACAGAGTAATATTGTGTATGCTGTTCAGTGTCAGGAGGGCTGTGATCAGTCTTACATCGGGGAAACTAAACAGCCACTGGCCAAAAGGATGGCCCAGCACAGAAGATCAACATCATCAGGTCAGGACTCTGCAGTCTACACTCATCTCCAGGCCAGCGGTCACTCTTTCAGGGATGAAGATGTTCACATCCTTGATAGAGAGGAACGATGGTTTGAGAGAGGAGTAAAGGAGGCCATCTTTGTGAAAAGAAACCGTCCATCATTAAACAGAGGTGGAGGCCTCCGGGTTCAACTGTCCCCCACTTACAGGTAGTCCCCGATTTACGAGCGCTCTGATCTGCGAGGTTCCAGACTTACGAGCTGCACATTTTTGGAAAAAACGAAAAAAATACTGAGTTTTCATGTGTTTTTTCACTTCAGTTAGCAAGTTAAGCATATAAACACACGTTTCCGATCATTTTTATGCACTCAAAAGTAGTTTTTAGATGAAAATAGAGTGTTTTTAGGTGCGCTAGCGAAAACCGTTCCAATTTACGAGCGGATTTCCGGATTTACGAGCGAAATGGCGGCCGTTCCAAATTACGAGATTTCCGGTTTACGAGCGCCTCGCTGTGACGGATCTCGCTCGTAAATCGGGGACTACCTGTACAATGCTGTTATTGCTAGTATCACTCAGCCCTCTGTGAATAGCAAACAACCATCAGGGTGTTAACGATCCATCGTCAGGCTGATGGTCCTCCTTGATCATGTGAGCAGCTGGTTTCGGCTGTCATCAGCCAACTGGTTGATCCACTGTGGGAGGGTGCTATTTATAAGACTGAGCTGAACTCAGCTTCTCAGACTGAGGAAGTCTTTCGGACGAAAGACGAAACGTTTCTACAGTTTTTTTTGCTTTGTTTTGTTTTGTTTTTTGAATGTCCAGAGGACCAGACTTAGCTTTTTTGGATTTTTCTACCTGGATTATTGAGCATGCATCAGGGTACTAAAGACAAATGCTTCCTAGTGGCTGGTGGAAATACAATTTTTATGTGCTGCATCTTTTAGAAACAAATGGGGCATTTGCTTGATAAAAAAAAAAAAAAAGTACACTTCGGAAACATTTTGGGTTCTTGAATTTTGTTGATCCGTGGAGTTCTCACCTTGCTGAAATTTGTTCCAGTATGCTTTTTTTTGTTTTGTTTTCCAGTATATTTAAGTGCAGTTATTTTAAGTTTAAAACGTCATGTTACACTGTGATTATGATAAAGGCTTGTTAGCAAGTTGGGAGGGTGTGTAGGAAATAAAACATGGCAGAGCACAAGAAAGTCAGACATGATGGCTTCAAATTTCAACACAGGAAGTGAGATGTTGTTCATTTTTATTAATGTCAATGAGACTAACCAGCAATCTGATGTTTTTGTTTTTACAGAGCACATGATAAATTGTTTCTTCAGGTGTTCCATAATATACATCTATGATTATCAGAAAAGGCATTCAATACAGAAACAACTGGACTTTATTTGTTAAAGAAGACGTTTCGCTTCCCATCCGGGGAGCTTTCTCAATTCAAAGAGGAGAGTTTGGTAGTAATGAATTAGACAAACAAAGATCTTGAGAAACCCCTACTGTTAAGGTGTGAGGTGTGATTTGTCATTTTACATACAGTTGTGTGTCTTCTGTCAGTAAAAAAAAAAAAAAGAGCCAAAACTTCCACACGATGCACTTTGAATTGAGAGAGCTACTTGGGGGTGAGGTGTGATTTGTCAATTTACATATGTGTGTGTGTTATCCCAGCCTTCAATTTACATAGGTAGGTGTGTGTCTTCTCACAGCCTTTAAAGCATTACTACCAAACTCCTCTTTGAATTTAGAAAGCTCCCCGGATGGGAAGCGAAACGTCTTCTTTAACAAATAAAGTCCAGTTGTTTCTGTATTGAACGCCTTTTTTGATTTTATCATGTCCTGGACGACTGAGAATCTTCACCAGCATCTATAATTATATTAGTGAAATTTGAACAAAACGGAGTGGAAGTCAAAGTTCCAGTTGAAGCATCATCTCGTACCACATGCAGACCAATTTAAAGCAACATCTCTGCTCCTTTTCCTGTGTTCATGTGTGAAAACAGCCCAAGTGTAAAGTTCTGCATTTCTTTACAAGCACAGGATGTGCACAGTCATGACTTTTCACAGCAAACGAAGCACTCTGTTAAACCAACCTGAAAATGCTGCATGGTTTTTGCAAGACTAATGGAGAACATTTTCTAAATGGTCTATCCAATCCAGTAACAGCCGAGCTTTCTCTGAAGGAATGCATCTCACTCGCTGCCTTTCATGACAGTTTTAAAATGAGATCATCTTATGTTGAAAAAAAAAGGTGGTCAAATCTTGAAAATATTATGCACAATCTCGTGATTTTACTCAGACTACGAGTTACAATTACTCTAAAAGTTCATCTGTAACAGATACACACACAGTGATTACTTTCTGAAAGTTTCAATCTAACCTGTTGAGCGGTTTATGAGATATTTTGCAAAAGCAGACAAACAAGATCGACTCACGGATTTAGCAAAGATCTGGTGCAACAGGCATTTGATGTGGATAACTTCTAACTAATACCAAACCAACATTTAGCTTAAAATTTACAAGAGTTATATCAATTTTTGTATAGGCTATGTCAATTAGCTGTAGCAGCCATCTTGACGTGGATTGACTTGAAATGTTAATCAGTCCTAAATGTTCATCCAATATTTTTTTCCTGAACAATTCATTAAAATCTGTTTAATTATTCATGAGATATTTTGTTAACGGACAGAAAGAGCTGACTGATAATAGTAAATTGCTAAATTTTAAAAGTGATCTTGCAAGATTTGGTAAGTTTCTTTCAGCTGCTCCCTTCTTCAGGGGTTGCCACAGCGAGCGAACTCGCATGAAAGTTTTGGCAATTGTTTTACGCCGGATGCCCTTCCTGACACATCCTGGGCTCGAACCTGCAACCTCAGGATTACAAGACCAAGGCACTGTCCACCAAGATACTGCAGCCTCCGCAAAATTTGGTAGAAATCATACCATATTTTTCTTTGTACAGTATAAGTCACTGTTTTTGTTTGTTTTTTCATAATTTCCATGCCCTGCGACTTATAGGTCGAAGCAACATATTTATGGATTTTTTCCCCATTTTTTTTGGCTGAGATATGACCGTTTCCATTCATTCTGACTAAAAAAAGCAGTACCACTTTCAGCCATTAGAAGGCAGTAGAGTAGTATTAGTTGTATGGCAGGCTGTTGTAACGTGGCTATAATGATAAATTCAAAAAAGTTCAAGACAAAAACAACTGGACTTTATTTATTATACTTTACTTTATTGGGGTTTTTTTTTTCTTGAACTTTTTTGAATTTACCATAGCCTGGATGACTGAGAATCTTCACCAGCTTTTAATGATACAATCGGCTTGCCATGGTCCCACCTTGGTTCTGCTTGCTGCTTGAACTGACCATCAATCCAGCTGCACTGCCCTGGGGAAATGCAGTTAATTTGACCATTAAAGTGCATTTATTAAGCAAATGTTAGACTGAGACACACCTCTGCTATAATTTCGAGCTAACAAATACCTTTTTTACGTGGTTATCTTGTTAAATTTTAAAGAAATGCTGAGCTGGTCAAGCTGCTTCACAGCACCTCAGGCTCAGCAGTGAAACAATTTTTCAAATGC
The DNA here is from genome assembly GCA_038048925.1 of Garcialebias charrua. Classification (NCBI taxonomy): domain Eukaryota; kingdom Metazoa; phylum Chordata; class Actinopteri; order Cyprinodontiformes; family Rivulidae; genus Garcialebias; species Garcialebias charrua. The sequence continues at coordinate 5,102 of JBBPBX010004117.1, read as the reverse complement.
AGCTGATTTGACCTTTAAAGGTATTGTGACATGATGTTGGAAATTTGCATATTTGTCAGAACATATATATCTTATATCATTGAGCTCTGTTCGATTTTGCAAAATAAATTATAAATATATTAAAATTTTATTCTAAATTATGCTAATTTTTTCTCTGGTACTTGTTGGGATACGCCCCTAAAATTCAGCGCATTTCCGCAACACGTCATCACATCAGTGTGACGTGACAACGGGAAGACGGCAGAGCCTTGCCCGTTTGTTTGGTGTGTTAACTGCTTGCCATTTAGATTAATTTCCTGAAGGATCGTCTCTTTTATTTGTGTAACTTGAAAAAGGCCCTCACGTTCATTGTAGCGCATTTGGGTGTTCTAATATCAGCAGTGAACAAGTGAGCCTTCACAAATTTCCAAAAGATGAGAAACTTCGACAAGAATGGACCAGACAAGGACCGGTGGGTTCCTACTCGTATGTCTGCAGCGACCATTTCACTGCCGATTGTTTTCAGCACCTGGTATAAAAGAATCTTTAGGATTACCAGTAAGATTCAGAAGACTTTTAAAACCGGATGCTATTCCTACTATTTTTAAAAGAAAATCTACAGAAGAAAGTCCCACAGGAGCTACCATGTCGAAACAACGCAGGGACCATCGGAAGACTGTCCAGGAGATGAGTAAGTCTTTGTGTAAACATAATCGGAGGTGTGTAGTGTTTTAGATTATAAACTATATATTTTACGTGAGTTCATGTTGTTTTACTTTATACACTGTGAGTGTATAAAGCCAATTATCACGGCAAATTCTTTATGTTCGCTGCTAACAAGCTAGCCGAATCAGTAGCACACACACTTTTCTAATAATGTATTTTTTAATTATATCAGCGCGATTAGGTAACATCTGTAGTTTCTTTTTATCTGGGGAGGGTTTATTAATGAGAGTTTTGGAAGATTTACTGTCTTAAAATTATATATCGCTGACGCGACAGGGAATAAGCAGAGATAGCAGCTAACACACTAGCCGAGATACAGGCCACGTTGCTATGTATGTATTTTTAAATTATGTCTGCGCGATCAGGTAACATCTGTAGTTTCTTTTTATTCGGGGAGGGTTTATTAATGAGAGTTTTGGAAGATTTACTGTCTTAAAATGATATATCTCAGACGTGACCGGTGTCAGGGACTCTGTTAGCCAAGATAGCTGCTAAGAAACATTAGCCGAGAGCCCGGAGCAAACACGTAGCTATGTATGTATTTTTAAATTATGTCTGCGCGATCAGGTAACATCTGTAATTTCTTTTTATTCAGGGAGTGTTTATTAATGAGAGTTTTGGAAGATTTACTGCTGTGGTGGGATGCATCACAGATAATGATGAATCCAGCTACAGACAGGAGGTGGAACATCTGGAGAGCTGGTGCAAAGAGAACAACCTTCACATGAATGTGAAGAAGACGAAGGAGATGATTGTGGACTTCAGAAGGAACAAACACACCCACACCCCACTGTATATAGGTGGATCTGCGGTGGAGGTGGTCTCCAGTTACAAGTACCTGGGTGTACACTTGAATGATAACCTCAGCTGGAGCAATAACACCACCAGCCTGATCAAGAAAGGTCATCAGAGACTCTACTTCCTCAGACGGCTGAGACGAGCCGGTCTGAGAAGCTCAGTCCTCACCTCGTTCTACAGGTGTGCAGTGGAGAGCGTCCTGTGCTCCAGCATCAACGTGTGGCATGGAGGCTGCACAGTTGCAGAGAGGAAAGCTCTACAAAGAGTGGTGAAGGCTGCACAGAAGTCTGTGGGAGTCAGTCTCCCCACCATCACAGACATTTACACCTCCAGATGCAGAAAAAGAGCCACCTGCATCATGAAAGACCTCACTCACCCAGCACACTCACTCTTTGCACCACTCCCCTCGGGACGGAGGTTGAGGAGCATCAAATGTAGAACCACTAGACTGAGGAACAGCTTCTACCCTGAGGCTGTCAGACTCATGAATAAATAAATAATAAGAATAAACACTGCAAAATGTCACATCATGTTGATACTGATCTGTTTCTTGTTGCTGCGTTCATCTGTGACTATCTGCGTTCATCTGTGACCATCTGCTCATGTTCGTGCTGCTGTTTATAATGATGTTTTTCTACTACATTAGGGCTTAGTGTATTACTAGCTGATGTCTCTCTTAGTTAATCCTAGATGTTATTATTGTTTTTCTCTTGCATTTGTTGTTGGATGTAACTGGGACCCTGTGTACATAATCTCGTTTTCAACACATGTACTACATGCGGTGCAAATGACAATAAATTCTCTCTGACTCTGACTCTGACTCTTAAAATGATATCTCAGACGCGATAGGACATGCTCCGCCATTATTATTTAAATGCACGTTGGAGCGTGCCTTCCCGTTGTCACGTCAAGATGACGTTTTGCGGAAATGCGCAGATTTTTAGGGGCGTATCCCAGAGAAAAAAACTACCATAACTTGGAATAAAATTTTAATATATTTATAATTTATTTTGCAAAAACGAACAGAGCTCAATGATATAAGATATATATGATCTGACAAATATGCAAATTTCCAACATCATGTCACAATACCTTTAAAGTGCATTTATTAAGCAAACGCTAGGTTGATACACACGTTATTATTAAATGTTAATCTTGTTAAATTCTTGTTAAAGTCCTCTCGTGCATGCTCCCGTGGCTGCCATTTGGTGGCCCATCGGTTTTTGGCACAACACTGGCCAACATTTACGGGTTCGGCCCACATTTCTATGTTGTCAGCGGTGACGCGTAACAAACGCGATGCGTCAGCGGTGAGGTGACATATAATAGATGTGACGTATACAGCGAAGTGACATATTTATGGATTTTCCCACTTTATTAGACAAATATGGACTGATGCGACTTATAGGGCGGTGGGGAGTGTACGACAGAAATTACGGTAATATGTGTGGGGATCAATCTCACCTACTGCCACACCAAATTTTAGGCCAATGTCTATAAATTTAATAAGAGTTAAAGCGAGTTTTGTATTTTTTAAGGTCAGTTAGTTGTGGCAGCCATCTTGAGCTGAGTTAGCGCCAAATGTTAACATGTTCTAGAAGAGCATCTTGTGATTAAATTTTGCAAATTAGGTTAAAAGTTGTCCAGTGGTTCATGAGATATTTTAATAATGGACAAACGTAAATATGCAAATCTGTTCTGCCTTAAAGGTGCTATTTGTAACTTTTTGTAGAGCGCAGCACTTAGAAATATTTTCAACAGGGAAAAACATTCTGCTCCCTCCCCCTCAGAGCCATATATGGCTCTGCTCCCCCATGCTCTGCTGAACTTGAGATCAGCTCCGCCTCCACTGCATGTCCTCTCGGAGCCGCTGTGATATTCTGTGTTTATATGTTAATAAAACGTTCTAATAAAATAAAATAAAACCATGGAGCGCTGGTCCAGCACACCAGAAGACCAGGAAATCTGCAGAGCCTCGGGCAGCCACGTTGAACCCGATTTTAATTCGCTCGTGACAAATTCATTTCCTCATTCATTGCAGTCAGCGGAGGGAGCGGTGCAGAGCGGCGGAGGAAGCGATCATTTGACTTTTGAAAAAAAAAAAGTCAATATCAGGGATGAAGAAGGGGAATTTAATACATTTGTGTCACATACAAAACAGTCCTGCATCGCTTTCCAATCCTTTGAACGAGAATGTGCGCGGCGCTGGGGCTGGGACAGGCGGGGCGTGGGTTGGGGCGTGAGAAGCTCTGTTGAGGACAACTGGAATGCAGCTTTATTGGCTGAATAAAAACTCTGTTTTTATTGGCTGGTTAATGGCGGGTCACTGTGGCTTTTTAGAAATGCTTATTTACCACCGGGAGAAGCAAGGGGACAATGTCTTTTTTTTTTCTTTTTTTTTCCCAGAGATTACCTCTCTAACATCAGCCTGTCAGGAGATAGTGGCAGAGTGAAGAAATATGTTAAAAATATATTATTAGAAAAGTTACATGATCTCTGCTGCTGAAAGGAAAACAAATAAGTAAATCTGCTTTTCCTTGTGCGCGTCAACTAAAAACTACAGCAAATGGTCAAAATAAAGTTTTAATTAAACGTAATTTTTGTTTCTTTTAGACGAAGGAAGGTCACAGACAAGTTAACTGTCTAAATACATTAGGAGATATATATTGTGGATTGACGCTCTAGTAACCATTTTGTGTATGCTGTTGGTACTGAGATGTAAACAATCTGGATTATTTGTTTTGGGTCAAATCCAAGCCAGAAACACCCAGAAGACTGAAATATGAGAAATGAATGCAAACAGTTTTGACTGTATGGTGCATGCATGTACATGCACTTTTATGCAAACACACGGTAATCACTGTGCTATGCTTTAAAGATGCACAATAATTTAATGTGCATATTTACCGTAGTCATACACAGTTAAAGGTCCACTGACATCATCTTACAAATTTGCATAAAATGATAGAAGATATATATCTTGTATCATTCAACTATGTTCGTTTTTGCAAACAAAATGATAAATTAAAGAAAATTCCTTTCAAAGTGAGTTTAAAATTAAAAACCGTGTTTCTCTCGGAAAAATCCGACACACGCGAATGCAACATCTGTGACGTTGCAAGGAGAACGTCTTTAGAACGCCCCATATAAATATTCATGGCAAACAAGAAATAAAACAACAAAATTATCAATCTAAGTTAAGATTTGAGCTATTTGTCTTCAGTTTTGGAAGCAGGAAGTTAGATGAACAGAAACAGCAGGTTCTAATTTAGGTCTGCACCCGTATGTATTTGACTCTTACCTGTTCAGGAAACGGGAAGCTCAGTCCGAGGGGAGGCAGCTTTATTTATCCATTTTTGACGAAGGTCTTACATCTTTTGGGAAAGTGAAAAGGCTCACTTGTTCACTGATGATATTAGAACACCCAAATGCGACACAAACCGGCATTTTTCAAGTTATACAAAAAAAAAGGTGATCTGCAGAGAATGCGTTATGTGTTAATGGCAGACGCAGACTGACGGTCCTGCTTTCTACGTCACAAATGTTGCATTCGCGTGTAGTCGGATTTTTCAGAGAGAAACACGTTTTTTAATTTTGAA